>JANHFL010009338.1:0-13184 GCA_032468155.1 Oxyrhabdium leporinum | reverse complement strand
ATTTTTATATTTTTTATGTGAACCGCCCCGAGTCCTCGGAATGGGGCGGTATATAAATTTAATAAATAATAATAAAAATAAATAATAACTTAGTTTTTCCCTGGACTTGTGGCTCTTCCTTGATCAGCAGGTAGGGATTGTGGCCAGGGATACATTTGCCCAGCTTTTATTGGTGCACTGGTTGTGGCTGTACTTGGGATATGATGAATTACTGTATGTCCTTATCACCAACCACAATGCCCTCTACTCTGTCTTTAAAAACTACTCAGAAATTTCAGCTGGCACAGTATGCAATGGCCTGAGTGCTTACAGGTATGAACCACATTACACCTGTTCTATGGGACTAGAATGGTTGCCTACTAGCTGCCAAATGCAATTTAGAATACCGGTCTTAACTTACAAATCTGTTTATGGCTTGGCAGCTGATCACTGCCAAGTGATTGCATTTCCTGAGTTGGTCTGACCACTTTGATCCTGCTGGGATAAGCATCTGGTTGTTCCCCATTTCCAGGAGGTCAGAGTGTCTACAAGCTGGAAATGTTGTTCATCTGTCCCCAACAAAGACAAAGCTGTTCTTTGGGGCTTTTAGGCAGCTGATTTTATTTACCTTATTTTTAAGCTTCATTGTATGACTTTATCTTGTGAGCCATTGAGAGTCTTGATGAATACAGTAGCACATATTTGATTGATAAATAACTAAAGGATTGTTGATAATGTCAACATTGGGTTTTTTGAAAAGAAATACTTTTGAGCTGCAAAAATAGAAATAAACATTTAGACGTAATAATCAATTAAATCTGAAAGAGATGTTGGGAGATGAAAAGAAACCTATCAAGATTTCTAGTAGAAGAGAGAAAGAATCTGGTGTATCATAGTCCTGCCTTGAACCCTCCTCAGATGGAGCACCTGAAGGAAACATCCCAAGAACTTGAGGCCTTTCTTTCAGGTCTTAGCTCCCATACTGATCCAATAGCAAATGCAATTTCCATATATAGCGGCCAAATGTAAAAAAAATCATTTGGCCTGTGCTAAAAGCTGCCAAAAAAAGTCAGTTGTATAATGAGGTTTTATTTAGCATCAGTCAATATCAGTTAGGCAATGTTATAATTTCCTCTGCTATCCTTTTTTGATGTTTCTTATAGAGGAGATCAAGATAGAAATGCTAACAATTAAAGGGATTCCTGTAATCCAGCCTTGCTACATTCATAACCCTAGACAACATAGATCATGCTTCCTGGAGGGCATACTTTTCTTCCAATCTGGAGAGCATTAGGTTATGGAAAGCTAGCATTGATTATTTGATATGTCAAACATAAATTAAGTTTGAACATTAATTTATTCATCATTTAATAATACTATTTTTATTCTGCTTTATACGTTTTAAATTTTTAAGAACCTATTATGTTTCTCAGTTTTATATATAAATATATGTAACAAGTCTACTATTAGATATTTTATTGTATCTGGCCTATATGGCTGTAATAAATTGATTTGAGGGGAATTTAGAAAAATGTTGGATTTTGACTGAGTAAAGCAATAGGTTTCCCATTATCTCAGTAAAATCACAACGTTGAATATAGATGTAAATGTGCATAGGTTTGTAGGTTTACAGGTTTGTAATATCAATGAGATATAAATAAATCATAATTTGTTTTAAATGAATTTCCTTTCAGAATGACTAAATATAAAAATCCATTACTTTTCCAAATGATATGCCAATAACAGTTGTCTTTCAGCATTTCTGCAAAGCTCACAGACTTTTATATACAATTATTTGATTTTCCTAATCTCCCTATCAACAGAGGAGTATTTTCTCATGCCAGGGTGGCATTTTCATAGAAAAATTATTAAAATGGAATTTCCAAAATGAGAATTAAAGCTTTCACAAACATTAATGTATTGTGACTTTGCTCATTCTATATTATAGTATGCTGTATATACTATACCTATCCATATACTTAGCTGCATTTCTAGAAAGAAGAATGCCAGACATCACAGATGATTAGTTTTTTTCATTCACAGGTCTGTTTATTAAATGTATTTCTTTCAAAGACACATTACTTTCATAAATCAGTTTAAATATATAAAACTTTAAAACACATTGAATGCAACAAACGGACGCTGTAAACCATTAAATAAAAACAGCAACTCAACACATTTCATGCAAGCACATTAAAAACAAAATTCAAAGTGAAATAAAAACAAATTAGTGCTTTTTTAAAAGGCAGCAATTTTAAAAATGGTACCTGGGGAATGGAATTCCAAAAACTTGTTATTTACAATTAAGTTCTCAAAATTCTATACATTGGCAATAGATTCAAAACAGACTTGTGCAATAAAATCCACATACTTGTTTCTCTTTGCAACAACAATAAAGAATACAATAAACATGACTGTCATTAATTGAAGTACTGCTGTAAATAGCAGCAGCAAACAAAGTGTATTCTCCTGTATGAATGGTCTTCTTTTTGGTTGGGTTCACACATCTTTGTAAACCCCTAAACCTAGATTAACATAAAATAGCTGCATACATATACACTGTACATTTTGTCTAAGGGAAACATATTTTAGCTTAACATGACGTGATTCCTACAACTTGCTGAAACAATAGCTAGATTCCTATGAATGCTAAATCATAAATCACACAGCATATTTTAGCCAATTATGTGAACTCAGCCTTTGAATATATTTTAAAATGTCATACATTTTAAAAAAGGGCTAGTAAACAGTGTAATTTTTGTGCAAAAGGGACTGGACATATCCTTTTAATGAATACAAAAAGAGAAATGGAACTTGTTTCACATGCATAACATACAAAGGAACAATGAGTTACGTATCCTATGAAAACTTACATTGGAAGATAATAATAACTCTTAATAAATGCTAGATATTCCCAGAGAATCCATGACCTGTTAGCTCATCATTTCAAAGATATTTCCTGACATAAACAGAGAAATGACGAAGGGCAAAAAAAACCCATCAGCTATTCTAACTAAATATATTTCCATTATGTTTTCCCCTATCCATTTTACTCTTCCAGCTGTTATTCTTCATTTTGTGATTACTGATATATTCTACGTTTCATCCTTATTTGAGCATGTTCAGACTTTGCTGATATTTTAGGGGTATTTTAAAAACACTTTTACTTGTTTGCAACTTATTTGGCAGTTGCCCCATTTTGGCTACAGTTCTATCAATTTCCAGTATCCAGTACTCCGTTAGCCAAATAAATATAATTGTTCTTCTCAAGCCTCTCTTCTAATTTTACAGTACAACCACACTTTCACTCCCAAACCCTCATTTATCTGTGGAACTGTGTCAGAAGATGTACACATACACCAATATCCTTCCCATATAAATAGACATACTCTAACACAAATAGTGTTATATTCCATATGAGTTTTGCTTTATAAGCACCTTATGAATATATAAAGAAGCAAGTTGCCTGCTAGTGAACCTACTGCATAATTCTGCATAATACCTCTGACAGGCTCCAGATCTTTCTCATTTATTATTTTGAATTGGTTCCTTCTTGTGACAAGAATAGTATGTGTTTACTTACAACTTAACTGGCATTAAATCAGAATTGTGTAACTCTAGGAGGATGATTAAGAATTGTTTTTCGGTCCACAGAGTAAGCCTCCCCCGTACCATTTTTCTTTAAAAGGAATTTTCCTAGGGAGAGCTAAATTGTGGTTTGAAAAACAGGATTAATTGGAAAGTGTTTACAACTTTGGTTGTAAACTGTGGTAAGAACTATGTATGAGTGGAGTGTCTGTTTAGGTGTTAAAGCACAAGTGAAGGAGAAAGTTAATCTGTTGTTGGAAATCAGTTGTCTTTTCACAGTCTTGTTTCACTTTGTTGAGCAATGTAGGTTATGAGCAAAACTTTTTCAAATATTGGCCTTTTGATTATTTCTGTGTCTTTTTTGTTCCTTGCTTCCAGCCTGTCTTTAACTATCTCTTTGATGTTTGTGGTATATCATTTTACTAGCCAATCCAGAGGCTGGCCTGAGAGTTGGACCTGAGCTAGGATTCCCCTTTGGCTAGAAATAGTGAAATCCAAGTCCGACATCTGGAGCACATCACACATTAGCATAATCAAAAAATGATCATAATTAGGATTTGTGTCATAGAAAATAAAGAATTTTCTTTCGGAAAGGCATGAGCAATGTATGTTATTCATGCCTAAAAGATAAACATTCCTTTTAGTCAAGCTTGATTATATGGGCAAATCAATCTGGTTTTCTTGACAGCAATAAATAAATGCTGTGCTACTCTTTTCTGCAAGGTGTTTTTCAGATTTCCAAAACTAACCTACAATGCTGGGTTGTTGGGTTTTTTTTGTGGAATCCCATTCATGTATTAATAAAGCCCAAGCCTGATTTTTTTTTGCAACAACAGCAGCAGCGGCAGGAAGGGATCATACAAAATCAGTTAGGTATTGTTAGGCAGATGCCAGTCAAATGCTTCTTTTGAGGATCCAGAAACAACGAACAACCAATAGGTAAGGAGAATTTTAAGCTTTATTGTTTAACTGTAGCACGTAAATTAAACAGAACCCCCAAAAAGCAACATACCAAGCTAGATACTCTTCCTTCAACTTCTGGGAGCCCTATTTCAAGCAGTGGAGATATTCCAAGGCCCTTGGTGCACAGCACCGGATGTTCAAGCCTATGCAGAGGCTCATTTTTAATGAGAAATTTTCAGGGCTCCTGTTAAAATTTGGCATCAAGACAAAGATTTCATGGCCTTGCTTCCCTGATCGCAAGACTGCAAGACCTGAACTTGTCTAGATCACTCTGAGATGCAACTGAAGGTCTGATAAGACAGTGCTCTTCACAGCTGTGTGAAGATTCCCCAGTTTTTTTCAGCAAGAGAAACAAGCAAGTTCAGAATCGGTGATAAACTTCTAGACTTTTTCTAATATGGAGGGGAAATCAAATTATGTCACTAAACTTGAAATATAATGGTTTTCCAAAATGCCTCTACAAGTAGGTATTAACAACTGTTTGTGGCACCAAGATAGGATATGCTTCAAATGAACATGGTTTCCCATTCAGCTTGTGAATTTAAAAAAAAACACTTTTCTAAAAATAAAGTCACGATTTTATAACATAGTAGAAACAGAAGAAAAATCTGTTTAGATAAATTAGTTTTACAATTACCAGTAATTATAGAAAAGTACAGTTAATATAATTTGGTTTTTAAAATAATTTGTTATATTGTTTATTTTCCTTTTTTAACATTTCTTGGGTACAATTAAATGAGCAAACATACTTAAGAAATATAATATAAAATAGCTAAATAGAACAAGTTAATAAACAGAAAACCTGAGAAATTTTAAAAAAATGGCTGCTTGGTTGAAAAGAATAACCAGATCTTGTAGGTGCCATTGAAAGTACATATAGTTCCAAAGCTAAAAGCTTAACAAAAGGTTAAGTAGTATTTTGTCTAAGTTTGGTGATCCTATATATCTGTTATAAAATATTTTATTCAACTGAGGGAATTGAAATAATTTGATTGGAATTAATTTGGTTGTGGAGTCTTAGGTGCTTCCTGAATTTGATTGTTTTCAATCAGTAGTTTCATTATCAGGCTAGGTAACGTTTTCAATGCTGGAAGGGAAGGGGTTTGCCTCTCTTTATGTATATATATAGTAGCTTGCCCTGTCAGTATTAGTGGGGGTGATGTTTTCTCCTTGGTAGTTCCTTGATTGGGCTGTTTACTGCTTGATTGTCTGAGTTGGTAGTTCCTGATTAGGGTCTTTGGTTGCTGCTTGTTTATCTGGTGTTAATCCTTTTATAATTTCTGCTTGTCTGGATGTTGATTGCTGGCTAGGAGGTTTTCTGATGTTTTTGTTTCCTTTCTAGCTTTTAATAATCTCTTTTGAATGATATGTAAACATTGTTCATCTCTATGTGCCCGCTGACTTCTCTAATAACTAAATTATATGAAGTCTATGCATTATGCCAACATGTGTATATTATGCAATTTAAATTTCTCCAATTTAGCTTACCTAAGTTTTAGATTATAACAACTGCAATAGATGGCCATCTGCCCAGTGATTGTATTGTCTGAAGGTGAATGGAGTTCAAAAGAATTGGAAGATGCCACATACAGAAAGTCTGATTAATCCACATTTTAGCTAATGGTCTATTTTACATAGAAGGATAATTATGTCCAGTGAAAATTATACAATTTGCAAAATTAATATTGCATTAAAACATCACATGCAATATTTTAACTATAGTATGAGCCTACATTAACTGTATTTAATAAAATTACACATATATGTTAATATATATGTAATATGGATTGGATTCAGGACACTTGAAATAATAATTGAGACTTTAGCCTGGTAAAATCTTCTGTACTGATTTCAATAGAATATTAATTTGACTGTTTTAATTTGGACCCAAGTGATCCAATACAGTAGGCATATAAAATCAATGGGCAATTTAATATAATTATTGAGAAAACAATCAGATATGCACTGCTGCATAAGCAACTACATCAGAACAATATCTATTTGGAATTCAGCAACATGCAAATATAATGGTATCATAAAATAGATTACAAAGCACACTAAAATTTGGTTGGTTTAACATATTTCTTTTGGCTGGGTTCTTACAATATGTTAACCCCAACTCCCCCCCCCCCAAAAAAAAAATTGACTTAGTGCAAGGTGGGAATCAATTACATGTCCAATCAGATCCTCAACAGAACACTGTCAAATTTGACAAGTTTTTACTAAATATAAAATTTGACACATTTGCAATATTGCACAGGTCCTGGACCATATCTTTCAGACCAGGAAACATGATTATTCCCTGATGTCCTCTGATATTGCCTATTTCCATTCATAGTGCTTCCCCCTAAATGTTCAAAAACACACAATTTTCCTGGCAGCATTCAAGAACTGATTTGCCACTGCCACCTTCTGCCATTTAAAAAAAACCCTAGTCTATAGCCTTCATCACATCAGGTTTACCCCTGCTTAGACATATTTCAATTAATGAATACAAAAAACACACCTCCACTTAACCTTAACTTCCCCACAATTAATTTACAGACACAAATGGACATGCGCTGGATGCCCAGATTCACAGTAAGGAAAACACTTGAGCTAAAAGAAAGTACTGACATGAAAGTTGATTCAAACTGTTGTGCGTCTGATTTTGTTGGGTAAAATGATACGTTGCCCTTTCCATTTGTCCTGAGGGTAGCATGAAATGGCATGGGCTACCTGACAAAACTTCTGCACGAAGATCTTCCTAAGTAGCAAGTAAACCCAGGGGTCCAGGATCTGATTCAGTGAAGCCAAGCGGATATGAGTTAAGGAGAAATTGCATTCTGGCTGCTGTTCTGTACTTTGGGTTTGGTTACAGGATTGTCTGCATTGATTCATAGGGTTGGGGTTAAAGGTCACTTTCAACATTGTCACCTAAAAAAAAGAGAGAGTGAAAAGAAGTATGCTGTTATTACTCAAGGCAATTTTTTAAATCATTCCTTTATACAGTAGCTAGTCCTTGATTTATGACCATAATTGAGCCCAACATTTCTGTGGCTAAGTGAAACATTTGTTAAGTAAATTTGCCCCATTTTATGCCCTTTCTTGCCGCAATTGTTAAGTGAATCACTGCAGTTGTTAAACTAACGACTCAGTTGTTAAGTGAATCTGGTTTCCCCATTGACTTTGCTTATAAGAACATCACAAAAGGGGATCACGTTTCCTCAGGACACTGCAACTGTCATAAATATGAGTCAGTTGCCAAGCCTCTGAATTTTGATCATGTGACTGTGGGGATGCTGCAATGCTCGTAAGTGTGAAAAATAAGTCACTTTTTTTCAGTGCCGTTGTAACTTTGAATTATCTCTAAGTGAACTGTATAAGTCGAGGACCACCTGTATAATAGTAATATCAAGGGAGAACAATATTCCTGAGTCTTGTGGGGAAGAGCTGTCCTAGTTGCTTGAATTAAAGAGTCATAAGAGAAGCACAGTAGGACAGAGTAGCTCATTCAGTGATACATTTTCTTCACAAATTCTTCTTCAAGTTCCTTTCTGGCTGCTCTGAATCCAGAACCAAGACAGCTGCATCACTCTAAGGTTTAGTGTGAACTTTGATACAGATCTCAAGAAAGCTACAAAGAAGCTACTCTGTATCTTGTTTTTGTCGAACAAGAAAGGCATTTTGCAAATTGAGGGGGGGTCTGCTTAGCTGTACCACCTTGTTTAACATACTGCTTTCAAGATGGGCAACCAGATAACTTGTACACCTTGTATCAGGAGAATGTGATGGCACACACCTTAGTTTCTTTTGCCAGAAACAGATGCCGAGAAACTGGAAATAATATATAGCTATTATGACTAACTAACTATTATATTATCCTTCATACATTTGCCCAATCTTTTAAAACTGGTAAGCATCATAGTATGTTGTAACAGTTCATTCTATATAGTACTAAGTTGGGTCAGGCATTATTATACTTGGAGGGAGATCACCAGGCATTTCAGGGCAACGAACAATGCAGGGAAGTAAAAAAAATCTAGCAGGGATAAATATCTTCTGTATGGTTGCCAAAAATGTGTATAGACAGACTTGATTACAGAGGTGATGACTGCACCCCCGGAAGACTTGAAAGAACAAGTTAGGGGTAGATCATCTTGGAGAAAATCTGTGTGGTTGCTACAAACAAGCAACTTGATAGAACATGAATGCATAAAGTTTCCAGAAGGTGTGCTGGACTAGAAGGAAAATGTTTTCCCCTTTTCTCTGTTTTCAGTTACATCTTTTTCTGCTTTGCTAGAAGGTATCAGATTCTAAAATTGGGAAGGAGTAGATGGAATTCTCCTTATCCACTTTCTTAATTCTCCCTTTATTGATAGCTTTTCTGAACCATATATTCTCAAAGACTCTATTTCCTTATAGGGCAGTTATTCCAGCCCTTCAATAACTTTTGGTTGCTTTTTCTGATACTTTCTCCAGCAGAATGGCAGAAAAAAATAACTATAATTGTATTATTCAATTTATATAGCTGCCTATATTAAATATATGATTTTGAACTTATGGCAGTTAAAATACAATATAAAAATACAAAAAATATATTAAAATCTATAGTTTTTAATATTACATAAGTTAGAAAAATATTGCCAATAAAAATATTTTTATTTTAACCCATCTAAATTCAGTCCTGTCATAAATCCAAAGACTTCAGGGATAATCGATTTTAACAAGAAATTCATTATTTCCAATTACTACGTTTCTCTCAACTATATTTCTAATAAAAACATTTTGCAGGTTTTAAACCATTATGAAAACCAGCTGAATCAGTAAAGAAATCATTGTGGGAGAAATAAATACTTTCACATTTAATCATAACAACTCTCGGGGAGAAATTGCCTTTTCAGTTTGAATAACGAAAAATCTTTTAACTTCTAGAAAATTATTAAATCTATTTTTAATGTCAAATTCCAGCTCTGTTAATGAGCCACATATCTGGCAAACTATATAATACCCTCAGGAAAATTAACATTCTATTAACATCCATCATTCTAACACATTAAAATCTGAATTTTAATGGGAATAGGATTATCCTACATCCTTAGAATCAGTTCATTTTCTTTATGTAATAACCATGAAATTATATCAGTTAGATATAAGCTTGCAGTTTGATTCTATTTCATGCAGACAAGGAATATATTCTGATAAAAAGCTAAGTGATATTTATTTTTCCATGAATTATTTGGCATTTACTTTTTTACCCTCAGTCAGCACTTTCTGTAATTCTCCATTTCCTTCACAAACACTGAAAGCACAGCTGCCTTTTAATTTAATTCTACATCAAAGGGATAAGGGTAAATGTAATCAGAGTTCAGACTATCAGATTTTATTGTTACATAATTTTTCCATTAAGAAATTTGTTACAGAATATTCTGAATGGGTATTTTTGTAACTAATATTAATCCAGCTGGTATATTCTGTTCAAATCAATTAATACAATATGATATACTACATGTATCATACAATGAAGCAGATCAGAGGTTATATTTAATTCCTGTCATGCAGAGATCACCTGGCCTCCTGCCGGCTTCTTTCCCGCTTCCCTACAAATAAAAGCATTGTCATAATTTTGACCTTTTTTTATTTTAAATCATGAGCAAATTTTTGAAAGCCATTTCTGTTATTAATTGCACATCACTATATATTGTACCTATGCACTAGCTGTGTTGGTTACACCTGGGGCATGATGTCATGCAATAGCCAGTTAACTGCAAGATTGCACAAGAGCAGTTTTAATTAAAAACATGCTCAGGGTTGCTTTGGTGAAAGAATCCTCCCTTATTCAGCCATGACATGCGAAGACATTCAAAGGTGTGGAACAGTTGCCCAGCCATGCCAAATCAGTCTTCCGAGAAAAAGTGGAAGATGTAAGGATATAAGGCAGCCAGGCTTTCCGTTACAAAATGTACTGAAATGAGATGGCCCTCAGGCATCAACAGAGTTGAACCTCACACGGCTTGCAGGTATTCTTCCTGGAAATGCTTACAGCCCGGAGTCATTCCAAATGAGAAAAAAAGTTTCTCCTGCCCAGCTTCTGAAAACATTTCATGTATTTTCTTTCAGTTCAGTCAAAAAATATCCCGAAAAATATTGCTTGGGAGGACAGTTTGCATATCTAACTTATACAATGAATCAAGAATCTGGTGGACACTGTCCTAAATTCCAGTCCTCTGCTATGAATGGCAAACACATTGAAATGTGTTTGAATATTAGTAGCTCAGGTTGGTAGTTAGACTGTTGGTCTGAGCTGAGTTGGCAATTTGGTTGCAAATGTTTCGTCACCATTTGAGGAAACATCATCAGTGCATTTTGAATTGTGCTTGTCTGTCAAAACACAGGTCTTTAAAAAGGTATTTAAAGACCTATGTTCTGACAGACAAGCACAATATTTGCAACCAAATTGCCAAGCTTTGAGCTTTAACCAACAGTCTAATCAAACACATTACTTGCATATGTTCTATTTTGCCCCCATTCTATCCGCCTCATGCACTCCTGAAGAGTTTGCTGAGGTTGGGTTAGTTCTCTGCTATTGTCTTAATTTTTTTTTTTTTTACAAGAATGTTTTCTTATCATGTGGTATCTTGTGGAGACTAACTTTGCAATCAGGGTTTCACCAGAGGGGAACTGGATGATGTTGAACACAGGCTGATATAGCATATGGTGAAAGTGGGGGAGAAGGGAAGTTGTAATCAGGGTGAGTGGGGAGTGCATGTTTTTGGGTGCATTTTGGCTTGGAGTGCTGCCATTTTTTTTCAAACAACACCCCACCACCACCACCACTAGCCTTGGTCTCTGTCCGACAAAAGGAAATGGACAAGTAGTTACCTAAAGCTTTACCAGTAGTTTCCTGGCACAAAGATTTTACAAAGTATTTTATACTTTCTGGGGAACCTGAGTAGGATTCTGTATTTCCCAAATTTCCAGTGAGTCTATGTGCTATCACTGGCAAAATGATCTGATTTAAGTTAGTGCCCAACTAATTGTTTGTGTTCCGAATAAGTGCCTGTGTTTCAAGCAGTACCTATAGTATGGAGTCCCAGTTCGCCTCTGAATTAGATATATTCTCTTCTACTAGTATCTATAGTGTGTGGATTGGCCAATTTTGTATTAAAATATTTATGATTCTTCCTGAAAGCACCTCCAAAGTGATATAAAACTTGGAAATTAATTTCTTATAATTTTTATAACAAATTAAGAACAAATCATCTTTAAAATAAATTAGAAAAATTAATTCTATATAAAATACATAAAAATGAGCTGAATGAAACAAAATACAGGTAGTCCTTGATTTACAGCAGTTCATTTAGTGACTGTTCAAAGTTACAATGGCACTAAAAAGTGACATGACCATTTTTCAAATTTACGAAATAGTAGCACTTTGTAGCAGCCCCATGATCATGTGATTAAAATTCAGATGCTTGGCAATTGGTTCACACTTATGTCCTTGAATGACTGGGTGGACTGGACATTGACATTTGAGCTACTATAAGTCCATGTATTTGCCGTACACTAAATAAATAAATTCATTAAAGGTATATCGTATATTGTGTACTGTATCTCCCACCCTCATGGTCCATTTAAAACTAAAGGAAAGGGGATAAGGAAAAGGAAAGGGCCCTCATCTGTTTTGGGGAGGGAGTCCCTAATTTGGACTCTGCCACAGAAAAAATATTAACAAAAGATGAGACTAGGAGAGAGGAAATAAAGTGCATGCCAATATAAAATATGCTAGGAGTCAAAAAAATCACAACCAAAAATGTAGGTGCACAAATCTGGGGAAAATAACCAAGGTATTAGTACAGTGATTGTGACTTGACCCAGTACATTAAAGAAGCAGGATTGGCATATTATGGTTCAAACATCAAATGGTCCTTGATGGTATTTGGATAGCAAGGAATTGGATATGTGAGGCATGGTTACAAGGCAAGGATATTTGCACATTAAAAGTGAGCTCTGGCTCTCAGCAGCTCTAACATCTGGTCATAGGTTTCCCATTGCTGTTCTGTTCTTTCTGAAAGTTTTATTTTAGTTGAAACAAGTAAGACTTAAAACATTTTTCTATTAATCTGGATTTATTACTTTTTTTTACTCAGAGTTTGACGATAATGCAGAGACAAAGTGCTAGATTCGGGTTATGGGGATTATGGGAATTAGATTATGGGTATTTTTTTGTCCTTGAGACACTTAGGTTTCCTTCACCCAGTCAGAAAAACCCTTCCTCTCTTTTCTTTGTTGCCAACATTTATCTCAAACAAATTTCAGCTGCCAACAGGATAAGGTTGTGACTAAAACCAAATTACATAAGGCTTTTTTAAAACAGCAAATAAACAAAGTTAATTTAGGAGATGTGTATTTTTCCATTTGGATAGTTGTATCAACCTGCCAAATTCTCACTGAGAAACTATTCTATGTTTCACTGAGGCTCTGGTTTCTATAGTGAAAGTCAACATCTACAGGAAATGTCAATATGCACGAAATGTTTAATTCTTGTATCACATCCACTAGTTATTAGGTGATTCAATGATTCAACCTATATTGGAGATGGGCGGGGCTTAATAGCAGCGACACGGGATCTCCGTCGGGTCTCCGATGGGGGGTCTCGAACCAAGCTCGGAGGG
>JANHFL010009337.1:9530-22765 GCA_032468155.1 Oxyrhabdium leporinum | reverse complement strand
GTGTAGGGTCTCCTGCTTGGGCGGGGGGGGGTTGGACTAGATGACTTACAAGGTCCCTTCCAACTCTGTTAATCTGTTAAAGTTAGAGGCAAAGGCCAAAAGAGGGAAGATGCTGAAGGTATTGGACTGGCACCAAGAAGATTCAAGCTAAGCTCCATTCTCTAGTTGTAGACATGTTTGGGCTGCTTATTTTCTTACAGCCAAACCTTCCCAACAGGATGGCTGTCGCAGGGAAAAAACACTAGGAACTCCCTATTCCAGCATCATCTAGTAGAAAATGAGCAAACATTAAACCATAATCTTCCTCTTCTTGCTTCAAGCTTGTTCATAGACACCTTGCAGAGATGTGGTCTTGCTTGCCAACCTGTCCTTTGATCCTGGCCCAAGAATTCATTTAAATCCAAACCACACAGCCAGGACCATTTCTGTGTTCATAATAATAGCAGCGTGAAAGTGAATCTGCAGCCCACAAAGCAAAGGGGAAATCGGACAGGAGGCAGAGTTTATCTGACAATGGGCTTCAGGATCAGCAAAGGATTGCTAATCCCGACCTGTGTTCATAGTTTTGAATGAAAAGAGGCCCCGCTTAAAAAAAAAAGAAAACCACAACAGGAGGGCTGATCTGCTCCAGTCCCACCTTAAGGGTAGGGGGGGAGAGAGGAAGAAGAAAAGAAAAGCCTACCTTGAAGGACATGTTCGCGATGTGGAACATAGTTATTTTCTTGGGATTAATGTGTGTGATGTTGTTGAACTTCCAGTGGGGGGGTTTGATGACTGTTGCCCCTCAAAAGAATACATAAATTCCACCACATGCTTAAAACTTGGCATTTCAAAACGTAGCTTTCATCAAATCCTCCCTTCGTAAGCTACTCCTGAATCCAGCAAGGTTTGAAGAAGGTTTACAGGCTCCAAAGAAGTTTCACTCACAAGACCCAGCAGTGGGGGCTTGCTGACAATCTATCTTCTGGTGTCTTGCCTGTGTGGGTGTGGGTGGTCTTAGGGATTCTTTGGTGGGGCTGTTTACTGATGGCTCTTTGGCAGTTTCTTGATCAGGGTGCTGTTTACTTGATTGTTGGTCTGAAGTTAACCTTGGAGTTAATCTATGCCAGGGGTGTCAAACTCGCATCGTCACATTGTCACGTGACGTAGCGTGACTTTTTTTTCCCCTTTCACTAAACTGGGCGTGAGGGTGGCCAGCATTAAACCCATAAACTCCATTGAAGATGTTACCTAGCCCGGTAACGAAATGTTCTGAAATTAACCCACAAGCTCGGAGAACAAATCTTCAACCTCACCTCTTCTTTTTTTTTTTGGTTTAACTTGATGCCAGTCAAATCTTTTGGACGGAGCAAAGAGTGAATCGAACAGACATTCCCACTTCTGCAAGCTTCACCTTTCACTCTGGTTGCGTGTTGTTCAATTACACAAGACCTTCCCTGATGAATGAAGGGGGGGGGGAATCAATAGCCCACAATGGCTTTTGCTCATTCAGGAACTGCACGGAGATTGGGCTGCCAAGCTGGAGTCTCAGTATTGATTAAAAGGAAGAAAGTCTTGTATGAAAATCACATGTGCAACGCTAAGCTGAGGAGTGTATTGATTTTAAAATAAAATCACCTGCTTTACTCTAGCCAGACGGTATAAGGAGGTTAGATCCCTAAAGGTGTTGTGTTTTTTTTTTAAAGATTAGAATAGAACAGAATATTCTATTTTTTGGCCAAGTGTGATTTTCTCCAGGGCAGGGTACATATAATCAACAAAATGATATAATCCTAAAATGCCAAGAGGCCGAAGGAAATATGGGAAAGATGAGAAGGATAATAGCAATACAGCCCTACTACATGGGTAAATGTCCTTAGGCATAAGACATAAACTGTGCTGTGGGAATTGAAGTGTTCACAGAGTGATGGCATGAGGGAAAAACTATCCCTGTGTCTAGTTGTTTTGGCATGTGGTGTCCTACAGGTTTAACAGATTAACAGAGTTGGAAGGGACCTCGTAGGTCATCTAGGCCAACCCCCCCACCACCACCATTTCCGACAGATGGCAGTCCAGTCTCTTCTTGAAAGCCTCCAGTGACGAAGCTCCCACAATTTCTGAGGGCAACTCCTGTTCCATTTAGTGGTCCTCGACCTACGACCAGAATAGAGCCCAAAATTTCTGTTGTTAAGTGAGACATCCCTTAAGTGATGATTTTTTTTTTGCCCCCATTCTATTGATCTTTCTTGCCACAGTTGCGAAATAAACCTGGCTGCGAAGTAAATCAGGCTTCCCCATTGACTTTGCTTGTCAGAAGGTCACAGGAGGCGATCAGATGAACGTGGGGCCCAGCGACCGTCGTAAGTATGAACCAGTTGCCAAGCGTCTGAATTCTGAATGACGTGATCGTGGGGATGCTTCGAAGGTCGTAACGGTGAAAAGAATGGTCCTCGGTCACTTTTTCCAGCGCCATTGTGACTTTGAACGGTTGCTAAACGAACTGTTGTGAGACAAGGACTACCTGAACAGTAGCATCCCAAGAGGAGGAGCTCAAACAGTCCAGGGATGTGAGGGGTCTGTAGGTATTTTCTCAGCCCTCCTTCTGACCCACGCAATATACAGACCTTCTATGTTCCTTCTGAAGTCTTGACTATCCATTGGGAGCCTGTAGCTGTCCTGTTTGGTTGCTCTACCAAGCCAGGCAGTTATGCGAGTGGTCCTTGACTTACAACAGTGACTTGTGACCTTTTCCCACACTTATGAACATGGCAGCATCCCGATGGTCAGGAGTTCAACAGTCAGATGCTTGGCAACTGACTCGTATTTGTGAGGGTTGCAGTGTCCCAGAGTTACGTGACCCCCTTTTGTGACCCGAGGGCAAGAAAATGGGGCAAAACTCACTTCATCAATTAATCACTTCACAGAATTTTTGGGCTCAATTGCGGTCAAAAGTTAAGAGCTACCTGTAAGAAGTGCAAATGACACTCAATAATCTCTCTGTAAAACTGCTTCCTGGGGCAGCCTGAACTTTAAATCTTGTCTTCTTTATTAACGAGTGCTTTAATTTCCTAAAAAGAAAGTATGAAGTTGGAGCGAACACAATGTATTCCCACTCCATTCATTTGATACATAAACACTTGCTCCAAATAGTTAAATGAAGAAATCCAAAGATAGCTATCCATTTCAATACTTACAAAAAAAGTAAAGTACTATCAGATTGTATGGTCTAAATTACCAATGTATTAGTAAATCAGCAGCTGAGTAATAGGGACTGTTTCCTTGTGGCCCTCCAATCTCTTTTTTTGCACGAGTGCTAAATTGATAGTTAAGGCAGTGGAGCTAGTAAACGTTTATCCTGCAAAGGTAATGTATTTATCTGAATATTGATTCTTTTGTATTTATCACATACTGTATGTATTCTATTACTGCATTTTCTTTTATCTATTTTACCCTGGAGAGAAAGAACGAAAGAATGAAAGAACAAAAGAATGAAAGAGAGGGAGGGGAGAGCAAGAGGGAGTGGAAAGGAAAGGAAAAACAACCCAAGGAAATTTATGCAAATAGCATTAAAAACTCCAGGTCACAGATAAGATATATCCATAACCCGTTGCTGGAAACCAAGTGTTGATTAACTCCCGGTATGTCAATATATTCTAAGGAATGTACACAGAAGTGTGTAATCTTTTGGTGGCCAAGTGTCACAACTTTTATAGGGACAAGGGGCACAATGGGTAAAGCAATGATATAAAGTATGCAGTCACATAACTGACACGGGGAGCGAGAGGCTGAGCCTTTTCTTTGTTTTAAAATGACAATAAGTTCAATTTGTTTTACTAGGACTTGCCCATAACCCTGACATGATGTATTACTCAAATTCAATCCATCCATGGAAACCATCGTTATGATCCACAGACGTAACCTATAAAGCTCTTTCATGTTTTCCATTTGCTATCTCTGATACTCCGATGGATTAAATTACAAGGACTGTATATAATTAGTTGGCCACTAATAAGTTCCAGGTGGTTTTTACTGCAGGATAATTGCAACATCGACTAATTACAGATAACATTTGCTTAGCTCAAACCAGGCTTGTTTGCATTTCATTTCCTAACTTAAGTAACTTAAAAATACTAATCACATATGACCATGCTGGATTTATCACGGTCTTGGGAAAGTTATTACATCAAAACCATTAGGAGTCATCCGGACAGAAATCAGGATGGAGATGAAACCCAACAATGAACAAAAACTCAGCTCTCAAACGCCATCAGAAATATGATTTGGGAAAGAAAGCAAGACGAAAATAACACCTCAGAATTGAAGAGTAGTCCCTACTCAATTAGACCAAAGGAAAATGGAGTTCAGTATCCTGATATCAACAATCAGCCTACTACCTCCCAGTAGTGTCAGGCACCAGGGAAATCAGGAGGGCCAGGCAGTTCAAATGTGTATAAAGATTTATTGTAAGTTTAAATTCTCTACAAGAATCAAGGGAAATTAGCAGGAGTTAAGAATAGAAGGAATCCAAGCTGGGCTGGACTTAAATCTCTTGTGGGCACGCAGGGACTCATGACTGATGACGTGTTTGACCCCGCCCTCAGGCTCAGCCAGGTCATCTCCTAGAGATAGTATACAAGAGGAAACACGAGTCCTTTCCCATAACTGGACAGGAGCACCTGGTACTCAAAGATACAACACTGGGCTCCAATCAACAATTATGCACAGTAATAATTTTATTGCCCTTTTTTGTAAAACAATATTCCTAATCTATTTCTAATCATCCTGAGCAGGATGACAGAAAAATTTTATGTTGGAATATTATTATTTTTATAATGAAAGATTAAAAACTAATTAAAAAAATTAAATGGGATAAAGGAAAGGAAGAAAAAAGAAAGCCAAAAGTGCAGAATAAGAAAAGGAAGAAAATATAAAGTAGCTTTTAATTTTTTTTACAGCAGTGGTAAGTATGTACAGTTGCCTCTCATGCTATGGTTACAACATACCTTAATTTTTTCTATAATCTATTTGATTCTAATAATCCAAACAATAAATCATAAACTCATTATTCATTGAAAAAGTCTATGAGGGGTTTCCAGTCAGTAACAAATGTAGATAATGTCTTTCATTGATCCGAGCAGTCAACTTGGCCAACCCAACAAGTTCTATCATCATCCATTATGGGTAGCATCAAATCTCTCTACCTTTGAGCATATAATAATCTCACTGCAGGTCTCATGTTTAAAAACAGAATTCCATAATGTTTTTCCAATCATTTCTCCATCAAAGAAAAGGTTCTGGTTTCATTTGTATACTGATCTTTGCAATATTCTGAATTATTGTATGTATTTGAGTCCAGTACTTTCTGGGTTTTTTACATGTCTACCAATCTGCCTATCTAGTGAGAACACCTCAAAAGACTTGTTAAGAGTTTCCCCCCTTTCTCTGAAGTGAGGAGGGGAGCATAGATGATAAGATGACTTCCTTTTCTTAGAAGACCCTTACTCCTGCATTTTCGTCCCCTTCCCCATTTTAAGAAGATTTTTAAGCACAGTTTATCTCAGTAGGCCTTGGACTATGGTTATATTTTTATTGGCATCCATCTTGGAGGAAAGTTGATTTATTATCATTGCTGTTTTTATGTTCACAACTTCAATTTATGCCGTTGAGGTATTCATAATTTTAATTGCTGTAACCTGCCTGAGAGTCCTAGAATCTCAGCAAATAAATGATAAATTTTCCAGTTGAGCTGGAAAAAATGATATAATAAATAAGTACTAAACAAGCACGGTCTGGCATTGAAAGCTCTAGTTCATAATGTGACAAGGCCATAGACACTATAGGAGGAAAGCTGCATTAACTTATGGTGACAAAAAATTCAAGAGTCATGTAGCAGCTAATAATTTTATTTAAAGGTGGAAATTTTGACAAACTGCAGTTCATTTCATTAGATGCCTGCACGATGTCAATGAAAGCTCTAAGCCATCTATATCAACCCTCTGAGACAGTCCAGATGGGAAACCAAAACCATAAGTACCATCACTTTCTTTAATGCAAGATTACAATAACAGAATCTTGCAAGTTTGAAAAACCTCTGCCCTGCCTATATGTTTTACAGAAGTAGGAAGGGTCCTTTCTAAGATCCTTTCTCCACCTCTGTTCCTTCTGTGGGCAAGTTATTTCTTGTCTGACTGTAGGCTTGGCTGTAGATCAGGAAACAGATTCCTCAAGAATGACTCAAACCCTACTGTATAGCAGATGAGAAGGTGATCTGGCTGCAACATCTGTCACCCCACTGATCTTCAGGGTTGGTACACTCTAAATGTGTAGGTGGATGTCCCTTTTCTCCCTCACTGCTCCATGTACATCCCTCTAGAAGCTTCATGTTTGGTGGAAGAGGAAAGCCATCCTAGATAGAGTGTGACGTCAGTCAAGGGTATATACAATAGCTGCACTCCCTTGCTAGAACTTCCAAAAAGGCTCAAGATCCATTGGTACGGTAGTCAAAATCTCTAGTAACAGAATCATGAAGGCTTGACATCGTTCCCCTGTCCCTCTCTTATGCCAAGTTATGTCGGAATGAGTATATTTTTCCTCCTAACGTTTTCTTCTTCTCCTTGGCTTAAATCAATATTATGTAACTGTCATTGTATAGTTTCTCCAAGATTCCTTATACAAGTGATTGCTGAGTTTCCAGAGAGATTAAGTGCCATGTCCTAGGTGAAGCTTTGGCACCTTCCTCATGATTCCATTTTCTCTTAAAAATACATCTTCCCCAATGGGCTTTTAGGACCAATCATTCAGGTAAGTGCAGCTTCCATATGTTCCCAGTACAACATGATTTAAGGCTGCAAGATCATCTGGCAGACAGGTGGCATTTATAAAAGCAAGGAAAATTAAACTAGGAGTTTTCTGTGACATTCTGAAACTGACTAAAGGGTTATGAAATTGACAGATAAGATCTTTGGAAACTTTGAGTCATGTTATGGAAGGAAAGTCAGAGGAAAGTCCCTCCTTAGCACAATCCAGAAGGTATCTCAGAATGAATCTATTCACCCTTTCAATAGTCTAGTGTTGTTATATTTAACAGTTTTTAATATCCTGTACATGGCTTTCAAAATGACTGTGATGACTTTTACAGTATTTCTAGAAACCACAGAAGCCATTGAGGAAGATTGTGTCCCAGTACAGCGGTACCTTGGTACTCACCATTAATTGGGTTCTGGGAGGCGTGATGAGTACCAAAAATGATGAGTACCAAACAAATATTTCCCATAAAGAATAATGTAGTGAGTCACAAGGCAGCCGACGTTGACAAGCTCTAGCTTGCGCGTTGATCAGCAAACAAATGATGAGTAGCGGGACAAAATGTTCACATGAAAATGTGCTGAGTGCCAAATTCAATGAGTTTCAAAGCAGTTGAATACCAAGGTATCATTATATTAGTTTTAGGCTACAGCTTTCAGGTATTTCTGACACAACATACTATTACTTTTTGGCAGGGGTGCTTCTGGATCTCCAAAGGAGATCAAAAGTTAAAAATTGGCCCCAGGGCCTCTGGCTCTCCTCTATCATCTTGAGAGTATGTAGTTGTCTCTTCAATCTTTTTTTTGAAACTTTGATTATTCATAGCGACTGCCTAAACCAGTTGCAGTGCAAGGTATATCAGAAGTTGTTTGCCATTGCTTCCTTCCTAGGGGTGAAAGAGAATGATTGGCCGAAAATTACCTGCTGGCTTTGGGCCTAAGGTAGGACTAGAACTCTTGATCTCCCTATTTCTGCTCTGGTGCCTTAACCACTAGGGCAAACTGGCTCTTTTCTGCATTCCCCTCCATGATGCAAAATTCCCATTTAAAAACATCTAATTCACAATGAGTAATAAGACATAGCATTTCCAAGCACGAAATGGACAAATCGTCAGGCAGAGCAGTAATCCTCAAACTGATTGAAAAGCCTTTATTCTGTAGCCCAAACTGTTTTGCAATCCAAGCATTCACCAACCTCCTCTACTTCTGTTGAAGATCACTCCTCAACTATCTTTGTCTATAATAAAGGAAGGCATAGTATTCCCTCAAAATGAAGTATTTATCAGCCAGGCGTTTGGTCCTCTGTCTTGGGAGAATCGCGAATCATAGCCTCAGATCATGGGCTGTTTAGAGATAGACAACGTGGAAAGTCTAAATAAGAGGAAACTGATTGCAAACATAAGCACCAGGAGTTAAAGAAACCTCTGGAAGCTGGCCTAACTGTGACAAGGGTGCTGTGGACTTTAAATATACGGTCTTACCAGGACCAGAGATCTCCCAGGTGGAAGGGGAGGAAGCGAGGGGAGAAAGACAAGAAGAAAATACACAATAAGCTCATTGTTCTGGAAGAAAGGACAATGTGCGGGTTGCTCTGGTTGCAACCAGATGCTACAACAACAAGCTCTTTATGACCAAGGCACAACCTTTTGAGAAATGCGCCTTCAGCCTGGGCAATAAAAATATACGTTAGCCAGGCTTCTCAAAACAGCTTGCATCCGGAAGGGAAATAACCCCATTTGATTACAATAAGTACCACCCCCCCCAAAAAAAGGAAAAAAAAAAGGAGTACTGATGCCACATCTTATGGCTAAACCGTTTCTTGATTTCGCTTCCTGAAAAGTCGATAAGAGTCACTTCCCAGTTTTGATCCCTGCAGTTCTGCAAATGTGCTCGCAAATCTCTTTTGCCAGGTAACCTCGTTATAAGTTGTACGACTTCAGTTCTGACCTTCTCCTCGGGAATTCTACAAGAATACAGACTAACAGAATTGGAAGGGTCTTCTACTTCAACCCACCTGCCCAAGCATTATATAATTCTGGACAAATGGCTCTTCTTAAAAACCTCCAGTGATGGAGCTCCTATAACTTCGCCGTTCTACTGGTTAGTTGTTTCCACTGACAGGGAAATTCTCTTTTAGTTCTAGGTTGCATCTTTCCTCTGTAAGTTTCCTTCCATTATGTCTCATCCTGCCCTCAGCTGTTTTGCAGAATAGGTCGACCGCTTCCTCTCGGTGACAGCCCCTCAAATATCGGGAGACTGATACTGTGTCAGCGCTACTCCTCGGTGGGATTGACATGAATCAGATCACAGTAAGCCGTAACACAGCACATTGGGGCATCGCAGGTGAAGTGAAAATTGCAATTATGGTGCCGGGGGGTGGGTGGGGGAGTTAACACAGCCTTAAGGTTTAGTCTTGCAAGATCAGGAAACGAACTCTGCAGAGATTCTATGAATATATTTTATTGTTGTAGCATATATTATTAAGAGGGTCTTGAAATCCTGTATGAAGTCTTCCCTTTTTAAGGAATCAAGCTGAAGGCAGGGCTGCTTTGAGCCTCCTTCTCACTATTTCTACTTTCTCAAGGCCAAGCAATCCTTTCTCCTCTCCATCCTCCTTCGGAGGCCAGAGCTAAATTCTTCTGCAGTGGTTGCATTTGTGTAGGTGTGTGTGTATGTTGGGGGGGGGGAGGAAGGGAACTCATGATCATCCCAAAGGTGTTTTTTAAGAGGAACCTGGACTTTCTTTGTTTATTCCTTGAAGATGTTTCGCTTGTCATTCAAGAAGCTTCTTCCGAGTCAGAACGGAAGAAGCTTCTGGGATGAGAAGCAAAACGTCTTCAAAGGAATAAACAAAGAAAGTCCAGTTTGCCTCTTGAAAAAGCACCTTTGGGACAACAACTATGACCTGGATGGCTGTGAATCTCCGTAGACATTCATGATCATAATACAATTCAACATGGAGGCAGGTTTTGGATGATGCAACCATGTTGCCACCTTAACTTTTTAAAAAATTTCTCTGCCCTGTGGACGTCCCTGGACTCTGTTTACACAGCAGGTTTAATCTGATCAGGTCAGCTAAGAATTCCGACAGCAGGATAAGTTTGGTCAATGTTAAACCTGGGTCAATGTCTCGGGGCAGTGTGTTGTGTAAACTCGTCTCTTTTCAGAGATCCCTACTGGAACACAAGCTTTGCTCTTTTCTCAACTGTACCACAGCATCATGATGGATGGACAAAAGAGGTGGAGCTTGCCCAACCGTTTGACATAATTGAAGGATGGTTCAAGGCGAATTCCAAAATAGATAAAGCTTTGGATGGAATGTAAAGCACACAATAGGGCATTCATCTCCAAAAAGCAAATAAACGCATTGCAACCGTACATCAAGAATCAGGCAATCTTGGTGATTTATTGCCGTTTTATTTTTATTGCTTTCCTTCCTTTTGCAAACGAAATCTTAAAATGAAAGTGAAAATCAGCTTGGTCCTGAAAACAGAAGTAGGAACCCCGTTATTAAATGCAGAATGCTCCCAAAAGTTACCAGGAGGAACCACAACGACATCACACGCGTCACGATACACTCAATTAGAGGTGGTGAACTAGATCATTAGATGATTGGCATCATCTGAGCAATGACGTTGTGATATGCGTGTGACAACACCTGCTCCCCTTTGGCCCCCTGGATGTCCATGAACACGCTCCAATCCAGGTCTGCCTCCCCCCATTGCTTAAGTGACATCACGGGACCCCGTGGCTACGTAATTTGTCTTTGAGAGATTGGTCCAAATGTAACGCAGGTTATTCTCAAGTTACAACAGTTCATTCAGTGACTGTTCAAGACTGTTACAACGACATTGAAAATAAGTGACTTATGGCTGTTTTCTCACGCTGATGACTGTTGCAGCATCCCCATGGTCAGATGATCAAAATTTGACTGTTGAGCAACTGGTTCAGATCTATAATGGTTCCAGTCCCGTGGGCCCACGTGATCCCCCTTTTGCCACCTTCTGACCAGCAAAGTCAACGGAGAAGCCAGATTCACTTCACAACTGTGTTACTAACTTACTGCGGTGATTTACTTACTACCGATTTACAATGATTTACAGTGACTTACAACTTATTACCTGCAGTGATTCACTCAACAACTGTGGCAAGAAAGGTCATAAAATGGGGCAAAATTCACTTAACAAATCTCTCCGTTCGCAACAGGGATTCTGGGCTCCACTGTGGCCGTAAGTTGAGCTGTTATGTGGACGTTACCAGTAGTAAGACTACCTGGAAGGTCCGCATAAGGAGAATATGAGCTGCTCTGGCACAACTCACCCCAGCAAAAATATACAAATCAAGCCCTATTCAGGTTGCAGAAGCAATCTTCAAACTCAGTGGGACTTTCCCTGATTGGTGCATCAACCCCCCCCCCCAAAAAAAGGGGGGGGGGTGTTAGTGGTCTTGCAAAACAGGCGGTTGATCCATTGTTAGTGTAAATCTTTTGATCTTCTGCCTACTGCCCACCTTGCTTGCTCGCTTCACTTTGCAGAGAAGCTCTTAGCAAAATGAAGTTGAGCCACGGCAGTAGGAGACCGCGGGCTCGGAGTCGTGACGATGCAGTGCATTTCTCTCCCCCCCCACACACACACTTTAAAAAAAAATAAATTGATAAAAGCATCCCTAACAATTTCCCCTTCAATGTGGAAAGGAGTTTTCCAATTAATTGATGAGATATCGCTTCCTTTTCCGACTTAAACCAGAGCTAGAGGAAGGCGGTAGTCTATCCCAATGTGATGGAACGAACCTGCCATAGACCAGAAGGAGGATTTGGCCAAGAGAGCTTTCCCAGAAAGAGACCCGGATTAAGAAACTGTGCAGTTCCAAGCTAGATGGGAGAACGGGGAAGAGTTCAGGGTAGCCGTAACCTAGCATTTCTCAGGATATATCTAGTAGCTCTGAAAGTAATAGCTTTAGTTTGGCAAGATTCTGTCTGTTAGATGCAAGCAAATAAAAGATTTCAACTGGAGTTTATTGTCTCATCTCTGGGATTGGATTGGACACCAGCCTGGCAAAGAACGTGGGATTACAAATTAGAAACTGACATGAGGATTTCCTAAGTAAGATTTCCCCCACCCCCTGTTTTCTGAAAGTTCTTGGTGCCACTTACTTTTTTTTCCTGTTCAATTCTATGAAAATGTTAAGCACTGAGATTAAAACTTCTTGTTGCTCAGCATGCTGTTCGAAATGTCTGCCTTCTCCAAGGGCAACTCTCCTAAACCAGGCTTTGGCTTAGGGAAGGCACCATCCACTGACCCAAGATAAAACCAGTCAAGGCCCCTTATGGCTTTGCATGATTTGGAAGTCGAAGCATGTTCCTGAGCAGACGGGGGAAATGATGTGGAAACTGGGAACGCCAGATAGGTTATTACCAGAAATTATTTCTTAAAAGGATATGGTCAAGCACTTCCCATAAAAAATATATTGTGCCTTTTGCGATAAAAAGTCAAGAAACCTCTCTTCTAGGTTGAGTTGGACTGTGGCTGAGCTTGTGAACGGATCCACAAAATTTATTTGGCAGGAATATGGATATCTCTCTCTCTCTCTCTCTCTCTCTGTCTCTCTCTCTCTCTCTCTCTCTCTCCCTCCCTCTCTTCCCCCTTTCTTTCCCTCTCTCTCTCCCTCTCTCACATACAAACACACACACACACACACAAAGAGAGACAAATCTATCTTTGCCATCTAGTAATGCAGGCTCAATATTTTACATCTGCTCTCACAGTGTTGTTGATGAGGTACAACATAAAATGTTTTATATGAAAGGAACAAACAGTCTATAAAAAGCTTCTGATCCGAAGAAGCTAAATCAGTAAGGCATAGCCTAGGTTAGTAATGAACAAGTTTTGCAGTTATCAAACAAAGTGACAGTTGGAAAAGAAAAAGGAACTGCAGAAAAGAGCAGAAGGCCTATGTGGAATATGAATATTATGCTCAACTACTTCTGCATTGTCAAACCAAATTATTATAAATTTCGGGGGGGTGGGGTGTTCCTCATTTTTGCAGTCTAGTTCTCCAGCAATTTAAATATGTATAGAAATTAGGCAAAAGGCTTCTGAAAATATATGTATCATGAAAATGGCATTACACTATGGGAGTTTTTTGCAAAAAATGCCAGGAGTTGTAATGGAAACGAACTTGAGATTATTGCAATAAGAAGAAACTGGGAGGAGGGGGATGAAAATGGGCAGATTTACATATTCCTAATTAGAGGTAGCAACTGGACAGGATTTTGAACAAGAGCAGCCTCTAAGAGAAATTTCATCCGTTTCTTGCAAATCCCAGTTGTTTTATCCAATGAATAGGATGGACATGGGAGAGCCAGATTTATAGAATCACTCAGTCAGTGCTATGATTTGGACATTAAAGAGCATGTTTGAACACACACAGACGGGGGGGGGGGGGAGAGAGAGA
>JANHFL010009335.1:5371-26139 GCA_032468155.1 Oxyrhabdium leporinum | reverse complement strand
CCAGATACCCTTGCTTTCCCCAAATTCCCCAAGCATTTCTTTGCCTACCTTATTTCCAGCTCCATTGCGTTTCTTTCTCCTTCTTGACATCGTGTGCAGGGAAACAAGTTTTCCTTAAAAAAAAGTTCAATCAATTCCAACCTTGCGAAAGGAAAAGATCTCGCGAAGTTGGAATTGACTGAGTGAATTTCAAGAAGGAGAAACGTGATGGAGGTGGAAATAAAGTAGGCAAAGAAATGCTTGGAGAATTTGGGGAAAGCGAGGGCATCTGGGGGGTGGGGGGGTGAAAGCTCCGTGGCGTGGGGCTGCAATGGCAAAACCGGCAAAGGAGAGGCCTGCTTGAGGGAAGGAGGCTTTTCCTTTTCCCCTGCTCCTTGTAGTTCCCTCGCGCCGGCCTCTCCTTTGCAGCACAGTGGTCCACCCCGCTGAGCCCAATGGTGAGCTTCGTGGCACCTAAGCAGGGGCCAGGTAACCACCATGCCTGTCCTCCGAGATTGCCTGTGTCGGGCTGCTGCTGCGGGGGGTGGAGGAGAATCATAAAGGGACAGGCTGCGGCTGCTCCCAGCTCGGTTCTGGACGGCAAAGAGACAGCGGCTGCAGGCCGTTTGCTCCAGTAAAAAGCGGTGCCAGAAGCCTCCAGCCGCCACCTCTTTGCTGGCGCTAGAAGCCTCCAGCCGCAACTCGCGGCTCCGTTCCGGCCAGCAGAGGTGATGGCTGCAGGCGCTTTGTGCCAGCAAAAAGCGGTGCCAGAAGCCTCCAGCCGCCACCTCTTTGCCTTCTTTTTTTCTAACCTTTTGCCTGCATTTGGCAGGCAGTCAGCATCTCTGTCTCTACAGCATAGGTTATGTGACTGGGTGGGTGTGGCCAACTCGACATCACTCACAGCAAGGTGCCAACGCCTTGATTTGGCCACACCCACTCAGTCACATGACCCCCACCAAGCCAGGTCACTGGTGGTGAACAGTGTGTGAACATATGCAAGGTGGTTTCCCATGGGTAATTCCCTTAAAGGGACCATCAGCGGGGCTGTAAATGACCCATCAAGTCCTCCATAAAGTATTCCTCTTCTAGTGTGAGAAGGGCTTAACAACCCCCCCCCCTTTTATGTGTGTCCGTTGCTTCCTCCTTGGAATGGGGGTGGGAAGAGGTGGAGGGACTGGAAATAATGCTGTTGGAACAGGAGGATTGTTTGTTTCTGGATTGTAGGGAGGTGGAAATTCTTCCTCCAGTTGATCTTCAAAAATCTCTTCCAGCACAATTTTTTTTTCCCCTTCTGAACAGAACAGACTTTAGATAGCAAAAGTCTGGTGGGTTGAAGATGACATTGGTTCAGGATATCTTGTCTTCATGCCAAATTAAGGAAGAAACCCGCATATAATTCTTCCTCTAATTTTCCTTGAGTATTGAGATAGTCGGTTAAGGCTTTGATCTCTTCTATATTCACTGACCTTCTTTTGGCAGAGATTGTGGGCCAAGATTGTATGTGGGCCAGATGGGGTTGCAAAAAGTTCAGAGCTTGCTTTGACTAAAACTTATTTAATAGTCACCCGGGTTTCAATGCTTCCCAGTTACTAAAAACACATTCTAAAGGAGCGCATATTTTTCTTAAGGTGGCCAGACCAACAGTTCCTATAGCTTGCCTAATTCCCCTTGTCCTTAAGGAGTTTCCCGGTTCCTCTCCGTCAGAATCGAGGCCAGCTAGCCCCTCCTTGTACGTCAGACTGGGACCTGAATTCCCCCAGAATATTCAACAAACACACTTCACCTGTCACCGGCTGTTCCCCTCTCGGTGAGACAGATCGTTCCTCCTTGCTCATTTTGGAGCAAATCGCTATCAGGAATTTCTCCATCTCATTCTTCCTTTCATGCAACACTCCCCACCGCCCACCTCATAAAAGTATACTCACCACCACCAAGCTGGTTTCCCCTTTTTCCCACCTCCTAAACCTTCAGTGCCTTGATTCAGCCAAGGTGTTCTGGTCCTCCCACAGCAGAGTCCCCCGTCCTTGGAGGTCATGAAGTCACCAGGTCCTGGGACCGATCTTGACGTCGAGGTCCTCCAGGCCCAGTTTCCTCCGGGAGATAACAAGAAGGCTCTCCATCTGTCCAAAAATAAGGGGCTCCATGGGAGTCGCTCCAAGAGAACGTTGCCCTCGAGTTGCGATGCCCCATGTTTGGGCGCCAGGAAAATATGTAAGGTTTTTGAGTGCAGCTCAGAATCTGAGAAGGCCAATGAAACTCTGAACACGAGGCTACTGATAATCAGCTTTTATTTTCTCCAGAAAGCAAAACTGGGTGACCTTTTATCTCCCACCTTAAACAGAGCAGGCAGAGAGAAAAGCAGGTGCGTGCGCAAAAACATTTTCTTCAGCTTCTTATAGATTACGCAGCTTGCACAGACCGTCATAGTATTAGAAACATTGTTTCATATCATGCAAACCTCATGATTTTCTCAGCGCTTTGCAAACAAAGGGCCTTGGATGGGAAAGAAATACATTTTAGCCCAGAGCTTTGTTTCTCACTTTCAGTTGCTGAAAAAACACATTTTAAGTTACTTACAGCAAACGGGCAGAATTCACATTTTGCATTTCACAAGTTACTTTGCTAGGCTACTCTGGATTTTTGCCTAGAGGCTTTATCTTTGCAGTTGGCACATTAGGTTACAATGGAGTTCAGCTCAGCTCAGCAGGGAATCAAGAGTCGAGTTAGGCACACTCTGTGTATGCTCTCATCCTTTCAAAGGAATAATGGGATAATTGTATTTAACTTTTAGGCAGGCATATTTCAGTTAAATACTGGGGGAAATGTCCTAACAAAGCAATTTAATGATTTAGGAATGATTAAACCTCTGGTCCCAGTGACCGAACCAGAATGGATCCTGCAGTTTCAGAACACAAAGTTTTACTTTTACTTACCTGTATTTTATTTTGTTTTTTAAAATGTTGCACACAAACATTTTAGACACACATATCCAATTCTCCCTGGAGCCCAATTTGTTTCCTTGTGACTAAAAGGCGACAAATGCTCCACACACTTTAAAAAAGACTTAGAGGATGTGCTTGGCACCAGACATTATAAAGACAGTTCTCTGGCATTCATTAAAGAATTATGATCTATTTCATACATCTTCATTTTATCCAGCAAGTCACCTTAACTTTAAGGAGCAGATTCCCTGGAGAAACTGACTCTTTCAGGCTTACATGGAAACCTGAAAAATGTCAGGTTATTTGAATGAGTGCCATATTTACCTGAAGGCCAAGCACTTTTTCCAAATCACTTTTGAAGGAGACACCACCTTAATGCCCCCATCCACACCTTTGACTTGGCAGCAGACAAGAAGTGCTTTGCCACCGCCACGACCAAGAGTTCCTTCTAAAATGCTTCCTCCAGGTAGCCCTGGCATAGCTTGGTGGCCTCCTGTCCAAATTCTAACCAGGCCCAAGTCTCTTTCTTTGTTTGCTTGTTTAAGAACAGCCAAGAATGACCCGGTATGGCCATCTACCAGGGCTTAGGGTGGCTTGCAACACAGTTTTTGAGAGCGATGATCAGACTTTATTTCTTGGATACTGATAGTTATCCACACGAATGAAGCGTTTTACTGTGTGCCTCACTTCAACTTGATAAATATTTCACAGCAAAGCAGCAAAGCTCTACACACACCTACAGCTAGGAACTACGTTCAGTACAGCTTATTTAACAGTTAAAAGAAAGAGGCTTTATTAATTTGAAATCTCCCTTCAAGTGCTTTGCACACTTCTGTTCAATCATTTTCTTAGTAATCTACATTGCAGGTCTCTAAGGCAAGCCAGCATTATTAACCCTTTGGAGTATTTCACTTCAGGTGAGGCTTGACTTGGTCCAGATTTGATCCTCCCATTAAAAACACTTCCACAAAAATATTTCCATACTGGGTTTGCTTTCCCCATGACATGCTAGTTTTCTATATATTTGTAAGAAGAAGCGGTCAGTCATTCTTTGCTCCCATTCCTAGTCAGGAGTGATGTAATCCTTACAAACTAATTGGTGGGAGATCCATTTTATTCAAATTATCTGAGGACCTATGTTCAGATTTAATGATATCTCTTATACCTTGAAGGGTGCCTGAAATGGCTACGAGAAAAATATTCCATAAGAGGGACATCTATAAATTTTTCTGCCTCATAGATAATATCCAAAATGGCTACAAGGTCAAAGGTGCAACCATCTGGGCAAAAGGAAGAAAGTGAAGCCTAGAACAGAGAAGACGATTAATTACGATTACATATTCCAGGATCCTCTCAGAGGAATCCTAACATTGCAAAACAAAAGTATGTCTGTTTTCCTTTGGATTCCTCCACCCCCGCACAGGGAAAGAAACCACGAATGGGGCGTGAATGGAAAATATGGATTAAACTTCCCCAACCCTATTCAAATTGCATCACCATTTATTTATTCTTCTCTCGCTCTGGCAATAAAATTAAAATAAAATAATACTAATAAAAACAAGAAGTGGGGCTAGAAATTATAATCTCCCTGCACCTTTTGCATCACCTATAAAAAGTGCCGGTATGTAAGAAACCCATGAACTGCCGGACATCAACCTTTTAAGTTTAAGGACTAAGAGAAGAATCGGTTGAATAGCTTTCCTAGTGTTGAAGGAGCAGGATGAGTATATATTGGAGTAATATACTGAGGTAAGAGTATTGCTTATAAGCTGTGAACCGCCCCGAGTCTTCGGAATGGGGCGGTATATAAATGTAAAAAATAAAATAAAATAAATAAATAACTGCATTTTTCTGCAATTAGAAGATGGCAAATGCAACTGTAATGTTAGAAGATGCTTTCCCTCAATCATTATAATATGTCTTGTTCATCTCAGTATTATGACTAGTGCTCATTACTTAAATCTTAAACCATGCTTGCATCTAAGGTCAGTGTATAAAAAACATTATTGCTAACTATTATTGTTGAAACTTCCATGAAAATTAATACTTCAGATTATCTTAAATATATAAGTTACATTTAGAAAACATTATGTTACAAAAAGTTTGACCATTCTTCAGGGATTTTAGCTACTAGTCTAGGGTTAATAGAGAAATTAATTTCATTTGCTTACATATTATTAGATTTATAATAAATATAGGAAGAAGCAGGGTTAGGAGATAGTGACTGGCCTAAAGTCAGCCATTTATCTTCCACGGCTGTTTATGGATTGGATGTTATATTTTTCTGGTCATGTATCATTACATCATGCTCTTTACCCAAAACACTCAGTTTGAAATTTTCAAATGGAGATAGCAAGCAGGCATTGATAACAAAATCTCCTCCTTTCAGAATTTCCCAACACAGTGTGAAACTAAAGTCATTTCTATTAGTAATAAAGAACATAACACGTGATATTTTCTCCTTAATTGAAAGAAACTGCTTTCCAAGATAAAATCTCTCTAGAAGATGTTACTGTAATATTAATTTTGTAATAATTGTTCAAGAGACAGGCTATTTTTAGGATGCTTTCATATGGCAAGATGAAAAAGAATAATGAAAGCATTAAAAGGTTTAAAAATCAGTTTGGTCCTTTAACATTTCAAATATTTTTTCAATACCTAAATCATGTTGAAGCTTTGCCTGAGAGGCCAATTTTACATATTTTAATTACCATAACAAAGAAAGTTAGAGCAAACATGGATACGCCCAACCCCCCAATCTGCTAGACGTGCTTTGGGTCACTAAATAAGAGCATCCTCTGATAATGATTGAAACGCATACCATGTACACAAACTTTTAAAAAGCATTCTGAATTAGCTTAAATACAGTTGAAGTATATTTCCTAAATAACTGCATGATACAAAAGCTGTTAAGAGCTCCAGCTGCAATGAAGGTTTGAACGAAACATTGGTGATAGACTTGTAGAGAAAATGGAAGATATCTGACAAACTTTTTCTGTCCACAAATAGAGTTTCTTGCTGATAACTAAGACATACTCTCCAATTAGAAGCAAGAATCACACAACCATGTATCAAGATACAGACGGAGAAAGTTATTCCCCAGGAATGTAAATACTAAGTGGACTAGTAGAATTGATTTAATTCTCTATTTATCTACTTAGTTATACACTATGCAGCTGTGCAGCTGTCAAGGACAATTTCTCATTAAGGCCAAGGAAACAGAGGTGCAAATTTATTCTGAGTCAAATATCTTATTTCCCTCTGAATGATTTTTTTTAGGAACCGTAATCCCCAAAATGGACAAGTCTCACTTCTTTTCATTCCATTTCCAACACTTGGTTTCATTTTCATTTCTATTTGACTGAAGTGGAATATAAATATGATTAGTCTCCAGTCATGTATTTAATAATTTTCTCCTTCTCTTACATTAAAATATGTGTGTCAAGACGCCTGGGATCTTGTTTTCTTTAGCTGTTATTCAGCTGATGATTTTAATCCTATTGTATAAACTGCCTGGAGTCTCTTTGTAATTGATGCAGGGTATAAGTTCACAAATTAAACAAATGAAAAGATATTCAATGTTAAAACATATGAAGGTTTAAGGGCTGTGCCCAAGATGCCTGATGCCAAATGCAAGTCTTGCACCTCAGGTTGCACATTTCTAAAATAAAGCTATATCCTGAGCAGTTCCTGGCTTTTTCAGTCTGTTTTAATGAATAGAATATTAAAAACAGTTCACATGTCGCACTGGACAAATTTCTTCCTTGGTTCTCTGTGTTGTCTTCTTTTTTTTAAATTCTTGTTAAAATAATTTCCTTCTCTTCACTATGTTTTTAAACAATTGTGCAAAAGTGCTTGGACAAGAGATGGTACTTTTTAGGCATATACTGTTCTATGTTGAGATAGTTATGTGCTACTCAGTATACAGCCCTACATAGTATTGTATTTCTTATCCAATCATAAGAATAGTAAGTACCTGCTGAATATGCCTCTCTAAACCATCAGTATGTTCACTGGAGAGAGATATAAATTCAGGCATTCTTTTTGGTATCATTTGCTATAGAATAGCATAAACTGGGGAACAGTAATGGCCTCTTTCATAGCTCCAAAATTTATTGGGAGGACTTTGGAAGGTCAGATTGCTACTGAAAAATTATTGTGGTAGGAAAGATCCAGTGTCATAAATGTTAGATTAGTATACATTAGGATTATTTATTGTTCATGAAAAACTATTGTATAATGTAGAAAGATTTGTATTTCTATTTTATTACCTTAAACTACTTAGAGCTAAATATGATTGAAGTAAATTAGAAGTTGCACTAAATAAATGTTTACATTGTTCAGATTAAGTGAAAATTCCCATGCACCATAGATAATCAATTGATTTTATGTACAAGTGATCAAACTATCCCCGAAAATAAGACTCAGTCTTATATTTTTTTGCCACCAAAAACGGCACCAGATCTTATTTTCAGGGGATGTCTCCACTGACTCTCCTCATGGCGGCGGCACAGGTAACCCGACACAGCAGGAGCCTGCTGCTGGTCCACTTCTTCTGCAGCCGCTTGCGTGTGTCACCCCCAGCCTCTGATTCACTTTCAGAGGCCTTCATGAAAGGCCTTTGCAGCCAAGAAATGAAGTCCAGATTGGTACACATGTCGCCCCCGGCCTCCGTTTCATCATCAGAGACTTTCAGGAAAGGCCTCTGCAGCCAATAACAGAACTATGGATTGAGGCCTGGCTGCAACTGTCCAAAGGTAAGTAGTAGGGCAGCTCCATCCCCCCCATCCCCTCGTAAGCTTAATTTTTACCCATGTACCTCGCCATACCCCATCCACCCTGGAGTGGGTGGGGTCTTAACTAGGGCTTATTTTGTGGGTAGGGCTTATTTTGGGTGCATGTGTAAAAATCAAGCTAGGGATAGCTTTATATTTTCGGGATAGGTCTTATTTTGGGGGAAACACGGTACATATTCAGAATGATGATGGTTGAATTATACCTCTCTCTCTCTCTGTCTCTCTCTCTGTCTCTCTCTGTCCCTCTGTGTGTGTGTGTGTGTGTACAGATAGAGAGGTGATAGCTAGCTAGCTAGATAGATAGATAGATAGATAGATAGTACATGCAATAGTTCTTGAAAGCCCTTTAGTACATTCATAGTATATAGCACACACTCTGTTTTTAAGCAAACATCTATAGTTCTGAAGGAGTGAAGTTTTCTTTTATACAATCATTGGTGCAAGAAGAAATGTATTTAGAAAGCAACTTCATATTTCCTCACTGCTGAGTTTTATGGAATGATGGTAAATTGAATTGTTTGGAAAATTGCCTCTTCTTACTAATAGCAAAAGGCTCAAAAACTGGACTTTTGATTACTTGGTCTGTTGGGTTTTGCTGGGTTTATTGAAGAGATTTTCTATTGCAAAGAAATTTAGAAAAAAATATTAGTAGAAAAAAAGTAGAGATTATTGTTCATTCTTTAAAAGCTCATTAGAAGGCAGCAGGGAATATTAGTCTGCGTAATTAATTTACCACTGACACAAGAAAAATACTCATTAATAATAGTGTGCAGATTATGACCATAATCCTAAATTACTTTCATGTGAATAATTCATCTGTGTAGTTTGGGACTATTTGAAATTCAGTCACTTTTGAAGCAGAGCCTTTAAGTATTCTAATTAGCATAGGAAAGTATTTTCCATTATCTGTTCCAAACCACTGACTGAGATCCAGCTGAAAAGATTTCCATACTGAAATAAAGTTTAACAATATCAAAACAGGATTCATGTGTAAAAAACAAAACTCTTCAAGAGTTTGTTTCGCTCTCAAAACAAAACTTGACCATTGCAACTGTTTTGAGGATTTCAACTTTTCAAAGCACTTGATTGAAGTTTGCTACCTTATTTTATTTTTATTGATGGATTTTTCTCTCCCCTTCCTCCCTGCCCCACTTCCCAGAATGCTTGATCATGTCCCCACCACTATTGGATAAACTGGATGAGATGATATGACCATGGAGTGCTAGATAAGTATGTATTTAAGTATGTTTTAAGAAGGAGAGTTTTGTCTCTTTTTCTGCTGCTGGAGAAGGGGAATCAGGACTATTACAACTAACCAATTTGTATTGGACTACTTATATTGGGCTGGAAAAGCCACAACTAAGATGAAAATCAAACCAAAGACATTTGAGTAGGAGATAGAAATGTAATTTGATAAAGCTACTTAGGTTTGACTTTTAGTTTTCTTGAAGTTAATGGGAGGGAGAAAGCACATTCAGATTTGCAAGATTGTTGCTATAATTTTATAATTAAAATAGTATTAGTATTCACAACATGACTTCCTATTGTCGATCTGGAAGGGCTAACCCTTACCAATGAGTACATTCTGTTGGCTTGCTTTGTCATGCTTCCATCCCCTCCCACATGAGAATCCCATACCAGATCAATTTCAAGGTTTCTATATTACCTAATTAACTCACTTTTTTAAAAGATAAAAATGTCTGCAGAAGCCAGGTATCTAATCTGCCTTGTTGATTACATAGGAATAGGATGGCAAGATGATGAGCCAGACTGAAATGGGTGTCCCACAGAAAGTAAGCAAAATCCACTGGCATCACTAGGTTGCTGGTATAGAACATATCATTTCTGGATTCCTTTTGTGTACACTTCAGTGCTCCCTATATATGTCCCCTTGTGGTTGGAAAATGGAATGATTGACCTGTTCACTTATAGCCTGAAAAGCCTTGAAACTGACTAGCCTGTCCCTGATTTAACTTGAATAGCTGAAAGGACAATAAAAAGAGTCAGCATTTGTGGTTCTGTGTCCTAGCTGCCTGGTCTGTGTAATTCATAAAGGAACAAGCCAGTTCAGAGATACATGAAGACTGACAATTTTCACTCAAGTGATACCCAATGGGATCTCTCTAGTCACTTAGACCCGAACTAAGATTCAGCTACCATCACCAGCTTATGGTTCCCACACCTTCCATAAATTAATGATTTTTGAGACCTTTTCTTTTGGCCCAGCTTGATTATTCATACATATTAATAATACTGTAGAGAATAAGGAAGGTACAGAAATACAGTATGAAAGAATTGTTATATAACCAAATAGAATTGAAACTTTATTTAAGTCCTGAGAAGCAAGCATTCAAAAGCATCTTAGTCAGATTCCTCCTTGATTCATTGGGATAGAAGAAAGAGGGGAGATAAAGCACAATGAGGCTTGCAAGATTGATATAGACTCAGTAGGTAGACTAGACCAGAAAAGCAACTCCACAGGAAGACTTAAATGTTCTTTATTGAGGCTATAATAGTAGAATCATTATCTTCTCATTTAAAAAAGTTCATACTTAGGTAATTAAAATAAACAAGGAATAAAAAGAGGGAAATGGTTATTTTTAATCTGTTCACATTTTCATATATTCAATATCTATACAAAGAAAGGCCTTGCCTTTGAAGTCTTTTGAGATGGATATTTTTAGGTGCCATCATAACCTAGCAAGAAAATATTTATTTTTAAACTGAAGTTGGACCATATAACCCTTTAAGTAAGGAATGTCTTCAAACAGAAGTAGTTTGTCTGGCAGCCTTTCAAACAGGAGCATACTATATAAACTAGAGTGTAGACCATCTTCAGTAAATCTTCTCCTTTATGGTAAGCCCATCTTTTGAAGATAACTGCAGAAGTTAAGTTACCAGACTTTGAACTAGTCCTCAGTTTAATCTGTTTGGGAAATATGTTGTTGGTGATTAATCAGTCTCCTTAGTCCTGTGCTAATCTTTTTTTAAAGTCTGTGTAAACAGTAACTCAAATTTCTGCCAGATATTGATCCTTGATGATGATATTATATAGTTAAATGTGTGTGTAAATATAGAGTAGGTTTAAAAACATACTCAGATGGCTGTGCAAGATGGTGTTTTGATTTGGAAAAAAAAACTAAGCAAAAGCTGTTGTATATTTCTGGGAACACATTTACACTTTATGTACAATTTGTTATATAGTATAGACATGTTTTCTACAGGAAAATATCACTTCCATGAGAACATCTCATTCATATCAGACTTCATATTTTATGACTTATTCTTACTGAAGTGTAAGCATGCTGCTATTTAAAAATCATTTTTCCATAGAAACAAAGCTTTATTTGAAGTTTTGCACTAAGTAGGTTCCCCATGGTTTTCTACTCAACTCTTTTTCTTATTTTCATTATGAATGAGTAGACTATTCTCATATGGAGTGTGATGCCTGCTAGACAGCCAGTTGGCTATTCAATGCCTATGACATTTTGGCAGGGCCTTTCACTATCAAAAATAAAAGTTTATGCATGAAAGTTTGTCATAGAAGCAACATTTGCCAGTGAAGGACAGTGGCAGAGAAGGTGTGGAAATTCCCACTCTCCATGGGGTTAATCGCTCAATAGATCAAAAGTCTTTATGCAGCATTTGGTTACAACTAAGAGGAGATAGATTAGATTAGATTAAATTTTAAAATAAGGCATCGTACATGTATGATATATGCATTCTCCACATATTCAATTCATTTCAAATATACACCTTAGGATCATGGATTATATTTTTGGAAAAAGCTATTAATTTTCGATAAATGTAATATTTATATTTTTGTCAGTTAGTACATCATGTATAACAATATGTGTGTTGTGTGAGAAAGAATGCATGGTCTCTGGAACGTAGAAGCAAAAAGATCCTTGTGGTTATACAATTTGGTTGGTCTCTAATTAAGATTAAACCTGTCATTTTCTGCAGAATTAAAAAAATAGGAAATTTGTCGGGTTCCTTTAGATTAATTGCCTAATGCAAAAAACAAACAAACCACCCAAAAACCTTGTCTAAACCTGAAGCCTTTTTTCATTTTACAGTGGTTGGTTAGAGCCTTACATTAATGGTTGCTTAGAATTATTTAATTAATCAGTATCTGTTTAGTTAAAAAGAAAAAAAAAACCAAGGATTGCCCCACTGTGTTTTCAGCCAATATGCAAACCAATTAACAAATCATCTTGGGATGTTCTGTAGAAATGACAAATTTCAAGCCTTAAACTGAATTGTAGTTTAAGATTTGGGAGATAGAATGTTTCAAATGAAATGTTTTTCCTAAAGGTTTTAGTTCTTTACAATCTTTAAAAAAAGTTTTGAGACTAATGTTGCTAGAGTGTACATTAGGAATTTATAATTTGTTGGCAAAACTTAATATTAAGGAAAATAAAAGCTTGAAGCATGTGCTGGATAATCAATTTGATAACCACAATTCTTTCTTAGTTTTAGATAGAATAGGAGAGCTTTTATGCCTGGATAATCTTAATACCAGAAATAAAGCCCAGAAATATCTAATATCTTAGCAACTTTCTTCTTTTATGAGCCAGTGGTAATAGAATTTTAAAATCATTACAATCATCATCTTTTTCCTGGAATTTCTTCTTGTCTACTCGACCTTTTTCTGGCTCCTGTTCTGTTATCCATAGTTACAACTGTACAGAAAAGAATTGCTGCTGTTGTGCTTGTTGTTCCTTTTTTCCTCTGGACTTTGCAAGAATTTCAATACTGTTCCTTCTGTAATAAAGTTGTGCAAGGCCTCCTATGATCTCAGAAGTCTAGGCATACTCTGCTGATTGACAGACCCATGAGAGAGCGAGCTACCAGGAAGATCATTGATGCAATAACTGAAAAGGCAAATGTCAATTTAAGTTCTCTCTATCTCCCTTCCCCCCCCTCTCTCTGTCTCTCTCATATATCTGTGTGTGTTCTGTATTTGTGTAACTAAATTCAAGTATCATGCCTACTATATTAACCATTTTCTTTTTAGAACATTGGTGAACTACTATTTAAGAATGACCAATTCTCGAACATGAACTGGACATTAGATTGGCTTTGATTCTACTGGCCTTTTGCAAACACATGGTTCCATCACTTGGGGATTTGGATATGTGGCTGAGCCCATGCAATGTTTATATTTATTTATTGGTGGTGACTTTGTTTTCATTGCTGATTATGTGTACATTGTATCTACTGCTGTATGGTTCATGGTGTTTTTAGTTGTGGTGAGTTATGAATTTGAGATGGAAAACCATATGTACTGAATAAATAAATAAATGCACCTTGATTTATCAATAGTGTAAGACAGATTATAGATACAGCATGTAACTCCACCAATACAGAAAAAGCCAACCCCAGTGCTATTCTCTAAAAGATTTGGGCTCTATGCTACCAATAGGTCTCAATTTCCTACTGACTGTAGGCCTCTGCATTAATGTTGTTAGCCTCAACATGCAATCAAACAAACTCCATTAGAGAAAAACAATGTGAGACAAATTTGCCTTTACCTTTTCAGGTTTATTTTGGCTTGGCTGTCAGCCCTGAAGCCATTGTGGAACATCTTCAGGGCTGCCACAGCGAGGCTGGTTGGAGCTGTGGGAACATGAAAGGGGAGATACAGATAGCTGGGGGATGTGTAGCCAAAATAACATTGTTTCCCGTGGAAGCCAAGGACACTTTACCAGGTATTGGAGAATCTTGGACAAAAGCCAGCCGGAGCTGGCTGCGACCTGATTGGACATGTGATGGACATGTGAACTGGGGAGCAAGAACTTTGAGTTTTGATTTCGGTGGGGAAAACCTTGAGTCCTTTTCCTCAGGTTTTCCTCAGCTGTGCCATTATGACACTCCTAATAAATTCATATTTTGAAGAAATTCTAGGCATCAGAGTTTTGATTGCGTCTGTAACTTGGAACCCTGACACTGACTTTGAAAGAGCAGATGTTGTCTCCATACTCATTGGTAACAGAGCACAAAGATCGGTAGTTGCGAAAGTGTGTTTCATATACCACTGTCCATTCTGAATGATAATTCCATTATAGCTTTATACTTGACGCCCTGCAATTCAATTTTATTTTATTTTATTTTATTTTCATTTCTAGTAAGCATTCAATCACTTAAGCGTTAAATTTCATATTCAGAATCACTCAAGATGTGATCATCTTCAGTGGTTACATTCTCCTTCAATCTCTCCCTCTCTTTTTCTATCTCTGTCCTATACCCGGACTTATGTCTCCTCTTCAGTGTTTAAAAAGCATGAAGCAATTTCTTACATATATTAACATTATTATTAAGTTGTTTTTAAATGGTGTTAAAACCATTGATGTCCTCCTTCAAAATTTAAGAATGATAAATAGGAGTTAGTAGTAGCATAAAAGCCCAGGGGGCTCTAAATATCTCATAAGAGGAAAGAGGAAGGGCAGGGAAAAGAAAAGGGAAGGATGCAATGTACTGTAACTTTTGCAAATAATGATACATATGCAAATAAAACTATTCGCTCCAAAGTGTCTCCAGAAATGAAGAAGGGTCAAGGGAAACCCAAGAATTCTTCACCCATGTTGGGGTTTCTTTTCAGCATCTTTTTACCTCTGGAGAGAGGTTGTAGTAAACCACAAATATCTTGTAATTGCAATTGATATGACTGGTAGTTAAATAGACTGTGAAATGCAGTTAAGCAGCTTCTGAAGGATTACCAGTTCCTGCTTTTAAATTGACATTTATTTAATGGTGAAATAAGACTCATACTTTTCTTCAAAATAAGCTATGTGGTTCTAAGTGAATCTCTAAACTTTTTATATTTTTAATATCCATATTTTCATCTCCCAAATGAAATTCTCTAGTCTCAGTGACTAGAATAATACCAGATCTATTAGTGGTCTGGTTTTCAGATGTAAAAGCAGGAAACAATAGTAGAGACTGACCTACAATTAAGTAAAGCTGTATATAAACTAAATAAAACAGCAGGCTATGGTTCCTCCTGTAGAGAACAGCACATTTTCCTTCCCTTTTATCTCAGTATGAGTGGGAAAAGCAGTTGACCACTTATAAAACACAGCAAGGTTGCTTAATTTTTTTAAAATGTTCATTTGATTGAATCAAAATACTGTTTTTTTTTAATGTGGATGCAATTATCTGCTGCCAAATTGTTAACATATTTAGCACACAATATTTAGCACACAATACAGATTAATAGCTAAAGGTGTAATCAATGGTCAATACTACTTTAGGAATAAACAGTATTCTACAAATGTAAATTATTTTGTGGTATATACATATTCTTCACAACAAGCAATGCAATTCTTTCAAGGGAAAAATACAGGTAGTCCTCTACTTACAACCATTTGTTTAGTGATAGTTGAAGTTACAACAGCACTGAAAAAAGTGATCTATGACCGTTTTTCACACTTATGACCAGCATCCCCATGGTCACATGAGCAAAATTAAGATGCCTGGCAACTAGCATATATTTATGATGATTGCAATATCCTGGAGTCATGTGATCACTTTTTATAACCTTCTGACAAGCAATGTCAATCAGAAACCCAGATTCACTTAACAGTTGTGTTAATAACTTAACAAGTGCAGTGATTCACTTAATAACTGTGGCAAGAAAGCTCATAAAGTGAGGCAAAACTCACTTAACAGCTGTTCTGCTTAATTGTGCTCATAAGTGTCATAGATACCCAAAAGTTTAAAAAAAAGTGGTTTGCCACTGCTTCTTCACAGAACGTTTTTAAAATCCCAGTTTAGTGGACAGCCTGATATTAATGATTTTCCATCCAAGTACCAATCAGATTCATGTGGTGGCACAGCAGTACTGCAGGCTACTTCTGCTGACTGCCGGTTGCCTGAAATTTGGCAGACTAAATCTCACCAGGCTCAAGATTGACTCAGCCTTCCATCCTTTTGAGGTGGGTAAAATGAGGGCCAAGATTGTTGGGGGCATTATGCTGACTAGAGAGAGCTGTAAAAGTACTGTGAAGCAGTATATAAGTCTAAGTGCTATTGTTATTGCTATCAGTCAGTCATAATAGAACATTCAGCCAGGATCTGTCTCCTCATCTGGATGGATATTTTTATTTAGTTTTCTCATTAATTATAGCCTTTTATGGATTATATATAAGATTATTTATATTCTCTAATTCAGGACTATGTCAAACTTTCCCAAGATAATTCTTGGACCAAACCTAAAGATGTTTTGTGAGCATTCTCTAATGTATTGTGCTTTACTACATCAAGACAACTCTCATTATGTCAAAGTGTCCAATAGAAGTTTTCAATATTTTCAGTGTCTCATTGACCCTTCCAAGCTGGAGTTCACTTAGGTAGATGCCTTTTCCAAAGAAACATTCATATTTACCTATTTTGTTTCTCCATTTTCTACCTAAACAGAATCCACAGTAGATATATTTTTGTGAATCATATGAGAAACACAAGGCATAACACACCAACAGCTTTGGAATTTTAATCTTACATGCCCTTGTGTTAAAGTAAATTAAAGAGATTGACTTGAACATTGGTCAGAAACCGTGACAACTGCAGAGAAGAAAACAACAAAAGCTTTTTTTAAAAAAAAGATATCGGAAAAGAAGTATACCTTTAGCCAAGAATAATTTAGCTGGTGGATTAAATTGGAAAGCATGCTGGACAGTTGAGATTTTAGATTTTTTTTTAATTAACAGGGTGAAGTTTTAATTTTATTTTTAAATTTTCTTTAGGTGCTTGGAGGAATGGACTATGGCCAAACATACAATGCAAATCACTTTTTTGGTTCAGACAGAACAGTGATTTCATTCATAGCACAACTATTTTTCTTGGATCTGATGTTAATAGTTGTGTCTGGTTCTGTGAGACATTTATTAGCTTTTTTACTTTGCTACTTATTGCTATGTTTTCATGTGGTTTTAATTATTGCCTTTTAATTTGTTGTAAGTCACAGCAAAACATTGGACACTGGTACCATGCTTCTTCACCCACCATCAAGCTTATTATGTAGAAAAACCTTTGTGGAGTCTACAGATCAAATCAATCTTTCAATATGATGTTTATGTACTTCTCTATCTCTCCTCAATTGAAGCTTTATAACAGGGGTGTCAAACTCATGGCATCACGGTGGCATCACATGATGTATCGGGACTTTTTTCCCCTTCACTAAACCAGGCGTGGATGTGGCCAGCACATGACTCATCCAGCCTGTGGACCAGGAGTTTGACAGCCCTGCTTTATAACTTAGCAGCACTGGTGTTAAAGTCACATATGACAAATAGGCTGGCTGGGGAATTCTGGAAGTTGAAGCCTATTCATCTTAAAATTGCCCAGAAATACTGAGAAACACTGCTGTTTGGTAATCTGTATCTTCTCCAGTAATTGCCCTATAATGAAAACATTCATGTATAAATCTAAAAAATACAGTGTGGCAATTTCAGGACTAGGTGAATAACTTTTTTTTTTTAATAAAATCAAATTTGTGGATTTGTTACACCCTCTGCCAACTGATATTCCAGGTGTTGGAAGAAATGTCCATCTGGGTTCAGTTCCAAATGGAGAGAAAGCCACTGGAAACATGGAGGCTGCTTGGAAGGATGGTTTAATGGAGAACCATTAAGCACATGGTCCTGGTGCAGCTGAACACAGGAAGTGGAGAGAGAGAGATATTTATAACCTCTCTTGGGCCTTGCCCTAGAGCTTCCTGTTCCTGTGCAAGAAATGTATCCTCTTAGTTGTCAGACTCCCAAGGGGCTATGCAGGGGTCCACCTAACCTTGTAGGCTATCTGTTTCCCAGGCTTGGCTGCATCTTGCTGGATGATGGTGTAATGGCTTGTGTTCTGAAAGGGTGTTGGGAAATTCCTATTATGACTTAATGGCTTTGTCCTGGTTTGAATCTTGAGTGAGGGCTAATCCTATCACCCTGGATCTGAAGGCCTTTTGTCTTGTCGTTAAGATGGGGTTATTAACAAAGATGGGGGCTGCTTTCCAAGAGCATGTTTCTTCTCTTCTCATCCAGGGAAATATAATATTCTGCCTTTTTAATATTTCCTAAAATATTTCATTCTTCTAGGAGGGGGATGCTAACTTTCTTCACAGGTAAGAAGTGGTTTATTATAGGCCACATTATGAAAATTTCCCAGAACCTGAGTTGTGCGACTGCTGTTTACTTCAAAGTGAATCTCCCATTCCCATGGAGAAGTAACCTAGCCTCAAAGTTAATCCCTTCTTGAACTGGGGCAATGGGGAGACCAATTTAGCATTTTCCTGGCATGACATAGCCACTTGGAGACATAATTCCCTAATCTATGTTATTCGGATTCTCTATCTTAAAAGAGGTTAAATGCAGCCATCTAGAAGCTTTTAAAAGCTAACATATAAAAATGACTGTGACTGAATAGGTTGTCTCCAAATATGCCGTATTGCTCTGAAGCAGAAAAGGGAACAAAGTGTGGTCTGTCAATGGCCCTTAATTGCTAATGATAACGCATTGCTTTTATGTAGGAATGGGCAATGTCTCTTGTCTCTCTAAATGCCAAGGTTTTTCCAGGATTTACTCAAGTGCTTTGCTTTTAGAAAGAGAAAAACATTTCTCTCAGAATTAGAAGCCATGGCCTGGGTAATGTTTGCTTTAGTCAGCCCCTTTTTCCCTTTATTCTGACAATAGTTAGCACTAAGGCAAGATCCCCAAAGTGGTTTGTTTGTTTTTTACTATTTTTAGGCCCAGAGGATGACCGTTAGACGTTTCTTTAGTTTACTAAGGTAAGGTACAAAATAAAATCTCAATAAATGCTGTGTTTTCAGATGTGTTATCTTATTAAGCGTATATTGCTTATAAAATTTGCTTAGACAATTCCTGATTAACTCAGTCTTGGCCCTACCTTGGAATAGTTTTTCATCTTGTACTGAAGGCCTAATTGTAATCTATGTCTGTACTGAAACTCCTGTCAAGTAATTGTTCACATCTTCGTATAATGCCTCAACATTCAAATGGGCTCTATGGAGATTTTCAGCCATCCAGGTCATGATTATCCCAAAGGTGCTTTTTCAAGATAAACCCCCAAGGAGCCTCAATGACTCTCAGAAAGAGTGCTAATAACCAGATAACTGCAACAAATATACATCCTTTCATTCTCCACTATTCAGTCAGAACTGAAGAAGTTTCTTGGATGACAAGTAAAACATTTTCAAGGAAAAACAAAGAAAGTTGCCTTTTGAAAAAATACCTTTGGGACATTCAAATGGGCTGTTGAGTCAAACAGTCTGTAATTCAATAAATAAATGTATATGTCACTTCCTACTGTTCGGTGCTAACTTGCCAAGCTTGTTACACCTTGACTAATTTTCCCACCTTTCATACGTTAACATTTGCATGCTCATATTGCCATATTGACCTCTAGATCATCCAGGCTTTTAAAAATACCGGCATCTATTTGAATTTCCATAATACTGTTACTATGAGAATAAGTTTGGTCAGAAGGACAACTTGTTCAGTAGGTTACATAATATAATGTCAGCTAAGTATAAACTTGGGAGTTTAAATTAATGTTATTTAGAAATTTCTAATTTGGTATATTTCAGGATCATTCCCCTAGGATGAAGGCATGGGTTCATACTGTTGTATAAATAATGGTTTGGAAAATCCTTAGAATTTTATTTTCCCAGGGCGTCATTCAGAGCTGCCTATCTGTCAAGATCGCCAATAATCTTAGGATTTGAACCTGGCATTTGTACTAGTCTTAATCAAACTTAAATCTCACACCGACAAAAACTGAGCAGACACAGGAGTCTAATGATAGAAGTTTTCCAAAATGTATATTGGGATTAGGAATTTGGCTTATTAATAGACAGGTTATCTCCAGTTGAGAGAATTATACTTTACTATTGTTCTTTGATAAATATTTTATAAATATGGGCTTTCCTGTTTCCTTAAATGTGTACTATGAACTAAGGCAGTCTGGATAGCAGCAATTATAAGCAGTTTTTTTTTCAGCTCTTATTTTCTTTGTAGCAAGCCCACAAAACCTAATTGTACTTGCAAGCATTATTGGAATGTTACATTTTTGTCCTAAAGTTCTCAACAGAAATTGCAGTTCAATTCAGCTCTCAGCACTTTTATAGTACTGACCAATCCATGAATATAGGGGCAAATTGTGCTTTTACAATCTGTGTGACAGATGCATTTTTAAGGCTTTTCCACATTATTGTGACCTAATGTCTCCAAAGTTTAAGTTATCAGGCTTTCACCTCAATATCCATTGCCTATCAATCAATCAGAATAGAGTTTGGAGGTCTTCTAGTCCAACCCCCTGCTCAAGTGGGAGACTTTATACCATTTCAAAAGTGGCTATCCAGTCTTTTCTTAAAAACCTCCAGTGATGAAGCACTCACAACTTCTGACTGTAAGCTGTTCCACTGTTTCATTGTTAATGGTGGATATATAACTTACACCCACATGGTTATATGTGCCTGTCTCTTTGTAACGGTGTACTTCATTATGCCATTTGCTTTTACTAACTAGAATACTGTCATAAGGCCAGGCATCCCATATTAACAAGCAGAAAAGCAAGAATTTACTAGAATTATTTTAAAAATCATAGTTGTTACAGTAAATAATAATGAAAATACTTCCTGTCTTAGTTAAGAAAAAAATAGTATATTTGCTGAACAGTCTGGACACTGCTGCACAATCTCATAAAAGAGATATAGGAAACATTATTGTGATGAAATTGTATCTTACACTTAGCTGAAACATAGCACAGTTCACATATTACAAAACATCTTCTGCCTGTTTTACATCCAATCTGGCCAAAAGAAACAAACAAATCAGTTTAAGGCATTGGGAACTTTCTTGTCAGGGTAATGCTAATTTAAAAACTGACCAGCCGCTCTAAGGTTATAATGCTGTAATAGTATAAAGTTATAATGCTGATGCAACAGTAGCAATGAGTCAGCAGGGTTATTGGACTTTAAGAGGCTGCAATATAAAACAGACCTTATGTGGGGAGGGGTGTCTCTTCTCTCTCTTAGTGT
>JANHFL010009334.1:258627-273190 GCA_032468155.1 Oxyrhabdium leporinum | reverse complement strand
ATATTCAAAGTGACAATAAAGTTATTATTCTATTCTGTTTTGTTCTGTTTTGTTCTGTTCTGCTGTTCTGTTCTGTTCTGTCCTGTCCTGTCCTACCCTACCTTACTTTATCCTACTCTACTCTACCCTACTCTACCCTACCCTACCCTACCCTACCCTACTCTACTCTACTCTACTCTACTCTACTCTACTCTATTCTACATGTAAATAATTTGTACAGAACTATGAGACAAAAAAGGAAATTGAATTTTTGTAGTTCCTGTTTATAAAGAGCAAGTCTGGGCAGAAGGTGCATAATGAGTCAGAAACTTAGAAGTGTTTTATGCTGACAACATGTTGCCTTACAGGGGTGGGGGCTATATATTTTGGCTGCAGTTGCAAGCAAATTCATCATTTCAAGCAGATTGTTTGAAGTGTTCAAACGGTTTTTGAAAATTGGTTTATTCTTGTGCCTTATGATTAGATGGCGTATTTCCATTTTTCCCCCTCCACCCTCCATCAGCAGAGACCAGCAGAGAAGTGTATGTATGGCTAGTTATAAGACTGCTTGAAGCTACATACCTGCTAAGCCTTCTGATAAATGACCACTAGGGGCCTTTTTCAAAATTATTTATGTCTGCCCGCATGTATATTGTGCTATGCTTTATTTTACAGGCAGGTCATGCAAAGATCTGGGTGCCAAAAATACAGTGCATACAGCTATGCATAAGCTAATTTTAGCTATGGCTAATACTGAGATTTTATAAATAAAAAAAAATATCAGTACAATTTTGTTATGCTTAAGTGAGTACTCAAGCTCTGGCTGCACGAGAATACTTGGTTTGTTTTGAAATTCAGCTTTCAAGATATATAAAGGTAGATCTCAATTAATGACTGTCTTGTTTAGTGACTGCTCAAAGTTATAACAACATCAAAAAAGTAATTTTTATGATGCGTCCTTACATTGATGTCCATTGCAGCATCCCACAGTCACCTGTTTAATATTCAGGCACTTCATAACTGGCAGGTATTTTCAAGTGTTGCAGCATCTTGAGTCCCATGATTGCTATTTGTACACTTCCCAACCATCTTCCAATAAACAGAATCAACAGAGAAACTGGCATTAAAATTACATGTTACAGTCACATGCAGTCTCGCTTAATGAACTACTGTGATTTGCTTCACAGCTGAGTGGGATTTGATGTTATAAACTGTTTGTGGTCATGTGATGTTTTGCTTAGCAACTATGTTGTTTAGTGATGGAGTTTCCTGATCCGAATTAGGGTCACTAAATGAGAACTAACTGTAATATATTTTCAAATGCAAAGGCTACATTAAATTGGATTAGTTTGTTGAGCTTTGGTGTATGAATGTATATATGGACCTTGTGCATGCCTTTATATCTTGATGTTGCAATGTTAATGTTATTCTTGCTGTTAGTAAACACTTTTTGAGGAGGGATTGTTTTGTTGTTGGCATCTAATAATTCCTATTCTTGTGTTTAAAAAAAATGTCAGCAAAGAGTAACACAGTTGCTTAGATGAATTTATATCTGGCAGGCAGGTTGAAAAAAATAGGGGCTATTCATTTTTTCTAAGCGGGTAAAGTACTTATAGAAAAGTTTTTTGGGGGGCGGGGAATGGGATGTAATGGATTACACAAGTTACAATTAAGGTGCATTTGAAGATTTCCTGTCTTCATTGCTCCAGGATCATTTTGGAATCTACCCATCAGTGTAATCATACCTCAGACCCCTGGTTTTCATCCAGGGTGGTCTGTGTATACAGGAGCTATGCCAGAAATTATAACCTTGCTATAGAATGACCACTACTTTGTGAAATGTGAAAAACTGCAGAAGTTTAAGTCTGTAAGGACCAAATTGGATACTCCAATCTTGGGAGATGACAAAATCTGTTGCACTGCAAATTATTCTAGAGATGTTTTTGTCAGTCTGAACAATCTTGCTATCAGCAACCGGTTAGCATATGGTACACAGGGAAGTTTTAAGGGATGGACCATGATGGCAGGTGAACCAAGTAACAATGACACGAGTGCTGCAATATCTCTGAATGATGCTGGGGGCATTGTCATAAGGCCGATGCTGTGGCAATCATGGAAGAGAAAGGCGTCGGATTTCCTCTATAATTACATCCACGGAGAACCATCAAATAGAGATTTTCAGGGCTTCAAGCTATCTGAGTTCCATTATGAGCAGTTTGCACAGTTCTTCAGAGATAAAATGACTTGGATTCATGCTGCGTTTGATGTCACTTTGGGCACTGCTGTACCTAATATGTTTGCTGCACTGTCTACTAATACCTGTCTGAATCATTTCTATTGCTCGTCCCCTGAGGAATTAGATGAGGTTCTTCTTTCGCTTTGTGCCATTATTAGAAAATAATGGTTCCTTTTTATATGCTGACTATTTGCCTTAGGGTTTATTTAAAGAACAGAAAAGATTTCCGTATGAAGAGAGTTCTGCTTGCAGATTCTAATCTAGATATATTGATTCAGTTTAGTAAATTTAACCTAGTAGTTGCTGTTACAATATTATTGTAAAGTTCTTGGAGATTTCTACAAAAGAAGATATGCTATGTTACAATAAATGAATAAACAGTTTGCCCATTCAGCTTTAAAGAACTCTATGGAGTTCCAGGGATAGTAAGAACAGAAAACTGCTCAACATTAAGAGTACATTTTCATATGGAAATTGTTTCCATTCACTAATAACACTACACAAAGCAATGTGTAGATGACTCATGGTTTCTGAATGCTGTGAACAAGGAGAAAAACTACAACACAATTTGCTGCTTTAGATCTTGGGGGGGGGGATCACTCCTTCACCAGACAAATCATGAAGGAGAAGGAAGAGGAAAAGAAGGAGAAAGAAAGGACAGTTTCAAACACAGTCAGAAGTAAATTGGCTCAAGTCAAAAACAGCCAACAGTGTGAGTTCAGAGATCAACCATCACGGAATCCTTAGTTGGAAGCAGTTGCATTTCCCCCTCTGTTTATTTTATATCATTGTTTCCACATTAAAACCATTTTAAAGTTGAATTAATAATTTTCTAAAAAGCCACAGATTCAGGCTGTAGTTCTAAGCACACTTGGGGGCATTAATTCTACTAAGTTAATAAAAGTTCTTTAGAATAATTCAGTCTGCTGGGCTGCTTATGTAGATATGAGGTCAATATTTTAAATTATGCTAATTCAGCAGCATGAAACACCACAGCACTCCTTCCGTTTCCTGGGTTCAACAAGGGCTACAATTTTGCACACAGATTAGTTAAATTCAGCTGAATTCAATGGAATGCAGCTGTAGTTCTCTCTCTCTCTCTCTCTCTTTCCCCCCCCTCCCTTGGATAGCATAGTGAGAGTACTTTGCTCTCACTTTTTTAATACCTACAGTCTAGGCATAAGAGGATCAATTTTCCCTTGACAAATTATGCTGCTTAGAGTTTAATTCCAAAAGATTCCAAAAATACCTATGTTAAGATGTCTAGCTAGGGAGTGTGCCAATTTGGAATGGAATAATGCTTAATGCTTATATTTACACATGTAGAGCTTACAAGTATGCTCTTCAGCTTCCCCACCTCAAATACTTAGCATAAATTATGAAAACCCTTTTCTTTCTTTATATAAAATATTGTGAGACAAATCAGAATGCAGAACTTTTTTGGCTTCATTTCAAGATTACTTCTTTCTTGGACTCAGTAGAGTGAAGGGTGATACCACAGCAACCATACAATTGAGCTCCAAATTCATTTGGACTTTTTTTTCGACCCAGAGAACTGATCAGATTAGTTTTTAGAAAATCTATATCAATGCAAAATGCCTTCCAGAAATATATAATTCTTGTATTCAGTAATTGTTTTTTTGTATCCTTTTTAATACTATTCTATTTTTCTTTCTTTTTATAAATTTAGATAGTTGTGCCTTCAAATCATGTTAATTCCTGGTGATTATCTGGACAATTACCTATAGTTTTCTTGGAAACATTTTCTGAAATAGTTCATTGTTGCTTCTTTCTTAGGGTTGAGAGAAAGTAGCTGTCTAAATATACCAGTTGGCTTCATGCCTAATGTGAGGCTCACTACTCTAGTTCTACTACTAGTCATACTACTATGACTAGTAGTACTACTACTGTTTACTATGACACTGGTACAATAAAAAAAATCTTCAAAGACAAAACTATGCAAGGGATGTTGCAAAATTATGCATGATTTCATAGGCAAATGCTAAAATCATTCATTCTATTATTTAATGGATTTAATGGAGCATCATTTATTTATCTATTATTTAACAGATCCTCATTTGACCTGATTTGGGACGCAATGATCAACATACATCCAGACACTACTTCCTACTCAAAGTAAATAACCACAGTAATTCATAGAAGGCATATAAAATATATATTAAATTATTCAAGTAATATGCATTATTGAGACAAATACTGTAATTCACAACATTTGACTAATATAATTATGGAAATTATATAAATTACTGCTCATGTATTACTTTTGTGGTACATTGTTATATGGTCCTTCAGAAGAAATGGACCTTCCTTTTCTCAGTTCCAACATTCAGTTGAGTGTTCACCAGATTTCATTTTCAAAATTTCTAGCCTTATATTAGAGCATTTTATCTGTTTCCTAGAATGGGAGTTTTCTATATAAGCACCTATGATTTAGAACTCTTTTCTGAAAGAAATCTGTTATCTTTTCAATTGCCTATTGCTTAATTTCTAGAAACAGATGTTCTGTTCTAGAGAGGGAATTGCATGACTTCCATAATTGGCTTCATTTCTGACATTTTCCTGTTTAGCTAAATCTGCACAGACTCAATTGGGAAATGTGCAAAATGCCAGATGGAACCAGATGGCAAGGTCATAACCCCTTAACACACATTTAGTATACATGGAAACATTGTCTACACTAAACACCAAGTCTCTGGTACCAAGCTATGCAGAAATGAAGTGTTCGGGGTGGACTTCCCTCTTCTAAACTCTGTTCTTAAAGAAAAACAAAATAATTCTGAACAAGACCCAGAACAAGTACAATTTTGTCTTTTCTATTAATGTTTTGCAAAAATCTGTAATGTAACTAATACAAAAGTCTCTAGATTAAAGGAATCTTTATTTTTCCAATTCATTCTGAAGGTTGTTTTTTATGTTTCTTAATGGGAATGGTTTTGAATTGGATATAGGAAAGGGTACTCCCCTTCTTTCTTTCCATTATGCTGAAGTCTCCTTGGCTGCCCATACTTTCCAACTTTCCTTTGGGCTTAATTGAACAATGGAAGGCCAGGTAGGCTATAGACCACTTAAGACAGGGATCCCCAATCCCCAGGCCAGGACTGACAACCAGACTGTAGCCTGTTTGGAAGCAGTCCATGTAGATGGCAGGGGAGCGTGTGCATGCGAACCTCCCCTCATGCAAACGGTGGCCATCATGTCCTCATGTGCGAAGCTCCCCTCATCCAAGCAGCAGCTGTCTTGCCCTCGCATGCGAAGCTCCCCTAGTATGAGTGGCAACCACTCGCCTTTGCACGCAAAACTCTCTTTACGTGAGCAGCAGGCATGTGCAGCCGCTGCTCACACAAATGGAGCTGTGCATGTATGTTCCCTCCTACCACTCACAAGAAACTATCCCTTCTCCTCCCCCACCAGGCTGCCAAGCCAGAAAGTTTGGGGACTGCTGAGACAATTATATAGGGAAAGTCAGGATATTTCCTCACATCTCTTGCTTATCCCATGATATACAAGTGGAATAGATCCTTGTGCACAACATATCCCCCCCCCCCAGGTGAATATTATCAAAATTCTCTACTCCTTTGGGGAAAAAATGGAGGGAAAAAATAAATTCTCTTTCATCAGATTGAAGGATCTGGTAGAAACAAAGCAAGGGAGGTTTTTCTGCTAGGAACTGCTTTGTATGTTTCAGAAAAGAGTGTTGGCATTAAAAATAGATGCTGAGGCTTCATCCTCAGGGACTTTGGTGAAAACAAAAACAAGGCGCTGTTTGTTGGGGAAAATAATCTGTTCAATAATCTGTTCATCAATTGAAGCTGCTTGTGCTTATGTTGTGAATGCTTATAGCTACCATTTATAATTTGAACTACTATGTTTATTATTTTGGTTTGTCGTGCAGTCAGTCAGATGTTCAGGGTTTTTCATTTTTATCCACCTATCAGGTCTTTCCGAAGGACAAGGGATAAGCAGGTGTGGATGTGTTAAAGATATCATTGCAAGATGCAAGCAGTTCGAGTAAAGCTGCCTTTTGCAATTGATTGATGGTGATTTTGTCAATGCCGATGGTATTCAAGTGGTGCTCCAGTTGTTTTTATAAATTGCTATTGGTACTACCTTTGCCTTCTTTTGCCATAGTACCTTCACATTATTGTTGTTGTTGTTGTTATTATACAATTACCTATTATTTTATTGTTATCAGTTTCTTTTCATCAAAATCAGATCATATGGGCTTTAAATCTTCAATATTGCATATCACACTGAACATTCTGCCATAATCAAAGAAGAGGAAAAAAATTAAGGATAGAAGTTACAAGGGCAGAAGACCTCTAGATATCATTACTTGGACTGTGCAGACTTGTTTGAATTGAGCTATTGTTATTCCTTTTGATAGTTACTGTAAGGCCCAGCTTTAGATGAAGCAAACTGAAAAGTAGGAGAGTAGTCCCAAATTATGGAAAAATCAAAAAAACACCTATATTGTTCCCAGACAGAAACAGGTAATTTTTGAAGATAATGGTCAGATCCGTGAGGTAAGGGACTTCCTTTCACCCAAACCTTCTTCAAGCATTCTTTAACTGTATATGGGAAATTAGAGATTGTGAATCAGGACTGGTTGCCCTGTAAGGATAATGACAGGATGATTGATTGATTATATGCCAATTGGTTGATGCTGATCCTTAACAACCACATAAATAGATTTTCTTCAGGATAGTCTGACCCCAATCTGGCCCTTCAGATCTTCTAAATATTGTCTCTGTAACTGAGCCCATCCACTTTGCTGCAGGTCATCCTCTTTTTCTTTCCTAAAGAATTATTAATGAGAGTTAATTTTTTATTAAATTAAATATATACATTATCACTTTAAGACTGGGTATCTGGACACAATAGCCAAGACTGTTAGTCTTAAGGTAGACTTTCCTTGTCACTATAGAGAGGTTTAAAATGCAGGGGACAGAGTTGGGATAAGTTATCATATCTTCCTTCCATGTCTATAGTGAAATCTGGGAGCATTCAAATCCTTAATAAACAGCTATGGCTACAAATTTCCCCTCCACTTTGAAGAGTGGATCCTTAAATAGCAGTCTTAAAGTCTGTGACTCACTGTTCCACTGGAAGTGAAAGACAGATTGCTTATCCAACTCTTCTCCTTCCATTTCTAAGTCACAGTAATGATATTAACAACAAATGAGAATTCTATTCCATTCAAATTTTAAGAGAGAGCTTATCAAATATTGCATTTTCCATGAACAATATGGAATTAATCTGAGGCTTTAAATAGATGACTTGACAGATTTCTTCACCCTTACACTCTTTTATCTATTAAAAAGAAAGATATCTCTGCAAGCTTTGTACAAGAACTCATCTCATTTTTATATCAAGGTGGTACTTTTACATCTTAGTCCTTGGATTTCTCAAAAGTTCTCAGAATTAAATAAAGCAACACAATAGATTTTTGTACTTTTCATGTTTCCTAAGAACATAGTGTAAATTCCCTTCCTGGATATGATGAGAAAAGATGGGCTAAGAGAGAATAACTGGCCCAAATTTACCTAGTTAACTTTCATAAAAAGACTGGACTTGAAGTTGGATGTCTTCAGTCCTAGTCTACACTTTAAATATTACACTACATATTTTACTATTTAAATCATTGAATTACATAACTTAAATTTAAGCTAAATTAAATTTTGTATCAAGGCTTCAGTAATGATTATGTGTCATATTTCAGCTGTAGGGCCCTTTAATTTCCAGAATGGATGTCTTTCACTTCAGTTAAAAAGCTAGGCATGTTGTCATGCTACTTTCACAGACAGATACTTTAATGAGAAAAGGGGTCCTTGACATTTTTGGTGTATATTTGATTGATAGTGTTTGCCTGGCAATACATTACTGATTCTGAGAGAAAGGGCCTATCTTCATTTTAGGCTGATTAAAAAGTAAGAGCTTGTTGTCAGGTAAGAACTGTGCAGAAAGATTCAAACAACTAGAATAAAATAGGAAACAAAGAAATTAAGAAGACAAATCCATTTGTTGCCCCCAAAAAAGTAAAGATCATCTCTCTATATTAGTTTTAAACTGATAGTAATTCAAGCACTGGAATTCTTGCAAGCCTAATCCATTCATTCCCCCCACCCCCAAAAAAGAGAGAGAACAAGAGAGAATTCTATGAAATTTGAAAAAGTTGAAAGAACTAGGTATGTTTAGTCTAATGAAGAGAAAAACTAGTGGGGACATGATAGTGCTAGTACTTGAGGGGCTGTTGCAGAAAAGAAGGAGTCAACCTATTCTTCAAAGCGCCTGTGGGCAGGACAAGAAATAATGGGTGGAAGATCATTAAAGATAACTCTAATCTAGAACTAAGGATAAATTTCCTGACAGTGAGAACAATTAATCATTGGAACAACTTGCTTCCAGAAGTTGTAGGTGCTCCATCATTTAAGAAGAGATTGGATAACCATTTGTCTGAAATGGTATTAGATCTCCTGTCTGAGTTTCAAAGTCCCTTCAAACTCTGTTAGTTTATGTTCTATGGTCAGGCTTAGAAAAGCACCACTTTTGATTTCTGGAAGCTGCCAAAGACTTCACTTTACAATTATAAAAGATTGGCTCCTGGAAAAAGAAATCTGGAAACCATTATTTGGAAGCTGACCATAAGTGTATTATGCTCTACCATGGAATTTAAGCCAGTTTATCCAGTGCAGACTTATCCTCTTTACCAACTGTTGAATGACATAATACTTAAACTTTCCAAATCCATTTAGAAGTCATTCCCCCAAAGTTAGACGTTATTATAATATTTATTTTACATTGATCTATTCAAATGCTGGAAGCCCGGTAAAAATTGATATAACATAATAATAATAAGCTTAACTAGTTACAACAGTGTGAAAACATAACATATGTTTTTAACAGGCATTATGTTAATAATGAGCAAAATTTTAATCAATGTGGCAGGAAATTACCAGGAAAAATAAAGTTATTTATTGGCTTTCTCTCAGATTTTTATCAGCAGAAATTTGTGATTATTTTCTATATATTATATCTATAGAATCTTAATTGTTACATGCAAAACATATTTCCATTGCAAATATATATATCTTGGATAGAAACAAATAGTCCAGTAAGAGCCTTTAAAAGATATGTTGAGATGAAATGAAAGACACCCCTCCTTCTGCCTCTATATTTGTAGATATATTTGTAAAGTTTCCAGATAAAACACATCCAAAGGGCTGAATTGCAATAAATCGTGAGTGGAACAGAAATAGATAACCTTAAAAAGGATTTTTGTTTAGTTTTTCTTTTAAAAAGAAGAGGTTTTGCATTTCTGTTGCCAGAACAAATTTTATTGTTAAGCTCTCAAGCTGTTTCAAACAATTTAGCTCCTTAAGTATACCAGATGGATTGAATAAACAGATTCTTTGTACATGATAGAAATATATCTCATATGAATAAATATTTTTTTCTCTCTGTCTCTGCTGGAATATGGCCAGTAATTGCCCTCATACGGAAGCAATGCGTGGAGCCAGAGAGTGACAGAGAATTACTCCAGCAAATAAGAATCTCCAGCTAAACAGTAACTGGATAAACGCAGCTCACTATATCACCAGCTAATAGGTTTTCTTCATCCTTAGGCACATTTGTCCTTGCTGTTAAACCAACATTCAAGCCAAGAATAATCCACCTCTGACCCTTCATACACAGCCAAAACCCAGAGGAAACATGAATAATGGTGAGGGATACTACATATGATATTTATCAATATGTGAAGTGCCATAGGTAGCCTAACCATGAAATAAGTCATCTGACTATTTTTTTTCCACCTGCTGTGTCCATAGAGATTATGGGACCTTGAAATCACCGCCACCTCAGAAATATTTGAGCAATTGGCCTACAAAATCATAAAATGGTCTTGTCCTATATTTTATTGAGCCAGAAATTGTGTGACAGACATTGGATGCCAACTACTTCAGCTACTGATAGCTAATCTTACTTACCAGGCTAACATAAACATTATATATAATGCTGCTCATAGTCACAAGACTATGAAGAGTCTCATGAAAGCTTATACTGAGTCTAGAGGTGCAGTGGTTAGAATGCAGTATTGTAGGCTAATTCTGCCCACAGACTGGAGTTTGAATCTGACAGGGCTTGAGGTTAACTCAGCCTTCCATCCTTCCAAGGTTGGTAAAATGAGGACCCAGATTGTTGTAGGGGCAATATGCTGACATTGTAAACCACCAGAGAGTGTTGTAAAACACTATGGATCAGTATATAAGTCTAAATGTTATTGCTACTGCTGTTATCCTTTTAATAAAATTAATTAGGAAGAGTTGCTACCAAACTCCTCCTGATATTTTTGTTTACCGACATACATTAACACCTCTCCTCCTACAAATTTACTGATCAAATGTACCAATCACGTTAGAAATCTGGCAGTGATTTATATCGAAAATAAAGCCAGAGTCCAGCAAAACATTCACCCTCTGTCTGTATTAGACTGTAAAGATGGAGAGGATGAGAGGAATATTGTCACAATAGTTGGAAAAGATATTAGAAGGGAGGTGTGTTCCTTGTTTTGTAAGATGGAGAATCAAGTGCACAGCAAGTGCACAGATATGGCACACTAAATTTCCCCGGCATTATCTTGCTCATACAGAATGAAAAATCTCATCCATTTTGTTCTTTCTTAGTTATTTATTTATTTGATGTATTTGATTTAAAAGCCACCCAACTAGTGACTCTGGATGACACATAATCATTACATATACACATATATACGCATGATATATAACTCTAGCTACCTGCCCCCCCTCTCTCTCATTCTCTCCCTCTCCCTCTCTCTCACACACAGAGCACATCAACAGCAGAGTTCATTTTTCCCAGTGATCCAAATGTTTGTTCATAGAGATATGTTGAATCATAATTATGTTGTCTGAATTTTAAAATAAAGTAACATGTTACTTCCTCCTTCCTACTATTATTGTTCTTATTGTAGGCCAGAAGTTGAATGAAAAAAAACACTAAAAAATGGCTTGCAACTAGCCTTTTTTATTCATCCATGATTTCAGAAAAGAAACTTTTCTTATCATTTATTATTTAGACTACTTGCCTATAAAGTCACCAAGAGTCGGACACGGTTAAAATAACAACATATAGCCACCCATCTTATAACAAACTCTGAGCAGTTCCCAATTAATATCAGTGATGTTCATCATTGTTATGGTTTTTCTTGAGAAAGAGGTGATACATTTTTGTTCCTTGTTTATTTCAGAATGGCTTCCTTTTTAAAATCTACTTTGTGTTTTGTGTGTGTGTGTGTGTGTGTAAGTTTCTGATCTGCAGACCAAGAAGCTTGTGAATAATAGGGAACAAAGTAACACTGCTTCTGAACAATCAAACAACGACACTAAAAATAAACTGAGATTTTATTTTCTTTGTCTGTTTCATTTTTTCTTCTTCCATTAACTCTCATGATAGAAGCTGCAAATGATGTTGGGAAGAGTGAAAAAGCAGCATTTTTTGACGAAGGCAGAAACTTGTATTGTATGCATGACCTAATCCTCTACATACTTTGAAGAGTTCATTCCAGTTCAGCAATAGAAGAGAGCTACTGCTAAGCCCTATTCAAATCTTGGAGCAACTATCAGTACTTGCCACGTGTGGTCTAAGCTCATCTTTCTACCAGTATCGTTCAAATAATATCAAGCTTTGTATGTATCTATGCTTCTGCAGGAGGAAAGCCTTTGTACACATGTTTGAATGTGCCTTGTTTTCATATGAGTCATATTTCAATACCAATTAATCAGGAAGAAAATTTTGCTATCACTACAGAATTGGAGCCCCACCCATTTTATTACATTACATTACAACTCATATAAATAGGGGCAGTGATTTGTGTTTTTGCACCCATCATCTTGACTTTTTGGACTATTGATGATCCTGCTCCATGTGCAAAAATCAGTGATGAAGTGCTATCTGAGATCTTCATATTTACAAACTTAAAAATAATAATACATTGCAAAGTATTGGCAAATGGAGTAGCTGATGGTGTGACAATGTCTTTTGACTATTCACACACACACATTATTATAAATCTGTTTTTCTTTAATGCAGTCCAAGATTCCTTACTACTATTGCTGCATTCCACTAATGTAACTCTGAAACTTGTAAATGTGTAGACAAGCATATCTTAACACTGATTTCCCCTTTTCCAATCCATATTTTTCTTTTTTTAGTTTTAAAAATAAACCAGTCTCAATATAGAAGGAAAGCCAAAAAATACATAATATTCTAGCAGGGTGACATGGCATGTGGTATTGTGGCATTTAAATTTTCAGAAAACTTTGAAAAGAAAAGATTGACATTTAGGTTTCCTTTTGAGAAAAGCTAATATTATTTTTGCCTGATGTCCATCAGTACAGAACATGAATGCAAATGGAAATTGGAAAATACTGAAATAAATATTGGAATGGAATTAATGCAGCCATATCCATTAAGACAGAAATGGACAAAAGGGAAAAAAGGAAAAAAAAGTTTAATAAGTAATGAATCTAGACTAGATATGTCAGTCATTTTGAAGCAAATCAAGGACCTGCTTTTTATGACTTCTTATTCATTTGATAAATCCAGTAAATTAAAATTAGTTACAAGGCATGGATGGTGCAATATGCAAAATAAAGTTGGCTAGGTGATAGCTAGCAAGCTGGATGGATGGATGGATGGATGGACGGATGGACAGACAGACAGACAGACAGACAGACAAGCAGGCAGACAAACCATTCTTAATATACTAAATTTTGCTCTAAAATAGTGATGATATTTGAGTCTCCGTGGATGACATTACCTACTCAGCTCTTCTGATGATGGAATATCATTCATCTGAAAAAGGTTTTATTTTATTTTTTTAAAGGCAGCAATACATTCTTCTGTGTGGCTTCTATAAATTGTGACTTATCAGAAATAAGATTTTGTTGAATTTTCAGAAAAGCCATTTCTTTATTTATGAAAATAAAGGTTCCTAACATATGGCACTATTTATTTCTGGGATTTAAGATGTGCTTGCTTTCATTCGTCATAAAAAGAGTTTGTGCAGCAAGCTACAACTTAATACATTCCAAGGTGACTGGAATACAGAAGAACCCTAAGATGAAATATCAAAACAAAGATTAACCTACAAGTCAATAACTCCGGCTCGGTTTTACTTCAAATGAACCAAAAATTAGAATTTAAGCCAAAAAAAGCATTTTAGATGGTTTTCAAAGACATACAAATGTTTAAATCTGCAGTCAAGTAGGAAAGGGAGAAATTAATCCTTTTCTCCCTACATGATCCAAATATAAATACATCAGTCAACTTTTTTTCCAGAATAAAAGTTTTCTTTCCTGCCCCCTTGTTTTTGGGGACACTTACTTTAAATATTATTTACTTATTTAACATATTTTTATGGCTGCCCATCTACAAAGACGCTCTGGCTAGCAAGCAAAAATTGCAATCCATAACATTAAAAAAAATATCATAACATAGTTGTCAGGGCCCCCGAAACAAATTGCACAAACTATGGACTTGCACTCACATGAGAGTTCCATTAACACCTTGGTGCCAGTACCTGGAGGAAAAGCCAGTTTGTAGGCCTTTGTGGAAAACCAACAGGGTCACTGCTGTCCATATCTCAAGGAGTTGCTGTTCCATAAGAACAGGCACTCAGCCGGAGAAGGCAAGCCTTTGAAGACCCACCTAGCACCATTGTTTTACTGATGGGACCTGCAACATGTCCACTTTACCTCAACTGATAGGATGAGAACAGACTGTTGGAAAGAGGTAGTCCCACATTTGTTACACATTCAGGCCTGTTATGAGCCAGAATTCTCCATATATTCTAATTAGAAATATTTTTATTGCTTTTTTTCTGCCTATAAATGTAACAACTTCTGAAAAAAGGATCAAGATACTGAAAAGGTTCGCTATATGGGTATGTGTGTTTAATATATGCACACACAAAGTGAGAGAGCCTTTTTTGGTTATTTTTAATGTCAAGATTCTATAACCATACTATAAATCTTTACAGCCGATAGTTGTGCAGATACATAAGTCAACCAAGAACTGTTCTGATTCCAGCCAGTAACTAAGTCCATCTTGACCCATGTATCTCATCACACATCTTTTTCACCATATGAAAAAATAAAATATTTTACTAGTGTTTTCTTAGGTCATTATACTTAAAACTGTTCTATCAACATTTCTGTGACTGACAGGTTGGTGGTGTCAGCCTTGGAAGCATGATACTGAGGCCTCTGCAGGCTGCCACATAATTATGCATAGAAATACTTTCTCATGGGA
>JANHFL010009334.1:248252-258527 GCA_032468155.1 Oxyrhabdium leporinum | reverse complement strand
TTTAATAAACTCTTATTTAGATTGTTTGAGATCTGAGTGCTGAGTGAATTATTTGAACTTAAATGGAACGCTGACAGGTGGTTCTGCATTCAGAAGATTTTATCTAATCAGGCCAGCATGCTGCTACAATATTATCCCAAAGCAGTGCAACAGTGGAATGACCTCCAATGAGAACACCATCTGTGACTTGAAGCACATAAGTTGTCATTTCTAAAACAGCATTTTTCTGCCTTGAAACAGCTTTTCCCTGTCCACAAATGCAATGCCATTGGCACAGTGATATATCAAAATTGTTCATAGTTGCAAACCTCCTGTCAGGTGATCAACAGGGGACTTCTCTCACATATGTACTAAGAGAGCAATGTCATCTCTCCGACAACTCTTCTTTGTCACAGAATTCAAGGAGTTGGAATTTCAAATAGTGTTTAGTTATACACAGCAGAAAGAATGGCTGGTGAGAGAAACATTAAAGTTAGGAGTTTAATTATTGTGAAAAAGTATTGTTGGGGCAGGTGTTTGCATGAAAGTGAATAAACATAAGCTTTATGTTAGAATTAGCATAGTGATATGCATGCCTAAGCTAATTATGTCTCTCTACAGGTAAGAGCTGGTATCTGTAGCATACTTTTTTCCACTACGGAGAGAGAAATGTAGAGAGAGAGAATTGGAAGAGAAAGAGTCAAAATTTAGAGAAGAAAGTGATAAAATCCCTAAAATAATAATCAACAAGAAGCAGCTTATGTGCAGACATTCAAATTAAGATATGAAGACAAGGAAAGAAAACTTAAGTGTGGAGTCCCTCAATGCTTCCAAGTGCAGAAAGCCAATGCACCCAAAACTGATTTTCAACATGAGTTCCAATACAGCCCTTGGACATCAAAAGATCCTTGAAAAAGAGAAGGGATCAATGTTTTCCCTTTTTCTGGGAATGGCAGGCATTTTTCCCCAGTTGTATCACCAGGACAAACCATGAAAATAGCATTCATTGTTCTGTCTTTTGGCTCTTCATTTTATTATGATTGTGTGTTATAGCTGTTTAGGTTTTCATTCCTTGAAGGGACCATACAAGGCCATCGTGACCTTGAGTGAAACAGGGCAGTTAAGCAAGGACCACCCGTATGTGCTTGGACGTAAACCTCTCTGGAAATGTGGGTTGAAGGCAGGCATAATAATATACATTTGATATAATAATATACCATTTGAAGTTACAACGGCACTGAGAAAATGACTGATGACCATTTTTCACACTTGCCACCACTGCAGAATCCCCATGGTCACATGATCAAAATTAGGAAGCTTGGCAACTGAGTCATATTTATGAGGGCTGCAGTGTCCCAACGTCATATAATCACTTTTTAAGACTTTCTAATAAGCAAAGTTGATAGGGAAGCTAGACTCACTTAAGAACCATATTACTAAATTAACAACTGCAGTGATTCACTTAGCAACTGTGGCAAGAAAGGTCATAAAATGGGGAAATTTGACTTAACAATCATCTTGCTTAGCAATAGAAATGTTGAGCTTAAGTGTGATCATAAGTTGAAGACTATCATTATATACCATATATACTCATGGATAAACTGACCCTTGAAATTTTCATGTGCTTCACTTTTCACAGTTGGATTATATGTGGGTAGCACAATTTTCATGATGCTTTGATTAAGAATTAGAGGGCTAGCTTATCTACAAATTGGCTTATTTGCAAGTATATACAGATACTTAAAAAATATTACTACATATACTCGTAGATAAGCCCATCCACAGATAAGCCAAACCCCATTTTGGCATGTATTTTGCAGTCTAAAATCCTCTGTAGTAAATAAATGCAAAGAAATAGCAATAGCAATAGCACTTAGACTTATATACCACTTCACAGTGCTTAACAGCCCTCTCTAAGTGGTTTACAGAGTCAGCCTATTGCCCCCAACAATTTGGGTCCTCATTTTACCCACTTTGGAAGGATGGAAGGCTGAGTCAATCTTGAGCCTGGTGAGATTTGAACTACCAAGTTGCAGGCAGTGGCAGTCATCAGAAGTAGCCTGCAGTACTGCACTCTAACCACTGTGCCACTGTGGCCCATATATTCTCATATATACATATATTCTTCTCTATAATGGAATAGGGATATGCTTTGCTATATTATCTTAATAGTCTGCTTCTAAGCATTTTAATTAACCTGAATTGGGGACCAAAAATACAATTTGTTCTAGCCCCAGAAAGAAATGGGTGGCATTTTCTACTAAACAAGATGTCAGGGAACCTTAAAAATAGATTAAAATCAGGAAGGAAAACTGAAAGGTGCATTATTTTATAATGCATTGAAGCAGATCCACGTGGTACTCTTTTCCCTTTCTTCTAGTCACATTTTCCATTGCCCTTTTTCAGTTTTTGCAAAGTGCCTTCTTTTTACATCCACTCTCTTCTCCCTGTACTTTTAACTCCCTCGTTGGGTTTCTCATACCCTCTTCTTTGAACTGACACTTCAGAGATGAGAAGTACATCCTTTGACTTTATTGCTGATTGCATCCAATGACAAAATGCTACCAGTGCTTTTTTCAAGCGACTGCAGAGAAATAGAGGAGGAAGTTTGCAATGGCAGGATATAAGGAGAAAGTAAGACTATGGGAAAGGGAAATGAATTCAAGTGAAAAATCCAAAGGGGCAAAAAAAAAAAAAAGAGGAGAAATAAAATCTAATCTTTACAAATAATATCATAACATGGGTAGGAAAGAAATCTCTACAGGATGCCTATCCAACCAAACTCTCTTGACTTGATGGATAGAGAACTTACACGGCTCAGTATAGAAAATGGGGTTTGAATAGCACCTAATGAAACTTTGCAAAAAAGAGTAAGTTAAGACCCATAAGATATTTTTTTAAAAAAATAGGTATATTAAATAATAATTTTGTTACAGCTTTTAAGTCCAAATATTAGGACATGACATCAAGCCTGTAGGCAACAGATCTATAGTAAATTATTTCAAATCTAATGGAGTGCCAGAAGTACTGTAGAAATATATTGATTGATTGATTGATTGATTGATTGATTGATTGATTTTCTATTCTGCCCATCTCCCCTACAAGATGCCTCTGGCTGCCTTACAAATTATAATTATAAAGGAACTCCATCCAAGCCAGATGCTTATTGTGATTTATTGTGGCTTCTTGACAGGAATTTTAAATAAAAGCCCTTATACATTCTACTCAGGATGTTGAATGTTGGTGTACTAAGAAATTTAAATGTGAAAGTGGCAACTTAAAACATCCACTTAAGGACCAATCTGTTTTGGATATACATTTTTAAAAACATCCCTACTGCCCTGGATTCAATGAAATTCAATGGATCAAAGACCTACATTTTCCCTTCATTACTACATAAACAGGCACCTTCAAGATCCAGTCCTTATGTCAAAATGACAAAAGCAGCATCACAACATCACAATACAAGTTTCTCCCCTTTCATATCAGTGAGTGACATCATAATGCAGGTAATAAAAAAGGCAGAATGTGTGCAGAGTTTGGTCATTTCCCTGTTTCTTCTTTCCCTACCTGCTGTCTCTGCTACTGATTGTTTGATATAGCTCACATGATATCCTGCTGAAAATTCCCTCCATTCTTCAGAAAAAGGTCTATTTCTTTTATGCTTTGGGATCCCTTCAGTTATATTATTGATGTCGTTTGAGAATATCTTTTTCTCTTTAGGCTTCTGTGGAGTTCAAGAATGAAGAAGTTTGGACTTGGTTCCAGGAGCAAACTTGGAGATCTTCATTGCCAGGAGATTTGCTATTAAATCTCTTGGCTACATGGGACCCAGCCACTAAATTAACTGTCGTTAGTGATATATTAAGTTTTCAAGGTTCATGACAGATTTGGTTCCTCATCCATTCTGAAGCTGGCAGTAGACATTCCCATTGCCTCTGCAAATCAAACTGCCACTATAGAAGTTATGCATGTGACAGTGACTTTAAGTAGTGTTATGGCTGGCATACCACATTTGCTGTTATTAAAAATAAAATTTCAGTAGCCTCAAGTGACTTATCCAAGAGCAATAAGAATACCGTGGTGACAATTTAAACTGTTTTAAGTCTCTTAATGGAGGCAATTTATGATTTCATCAGAAATGGTCTTAGTTGTATCCAAAGGTTCAAAGCAATCACAGCAATGACCTCACACAGCTAACGCAAAAGTAAGTACTTATGTGCACTTTGGGCTGTCACACAAACTGCATCATGACAGAACATTTCCCTCTGAGGAAAAAAAGAGAGAGAGAGAGAGAGAAAGAAAGAAAGATTTAACTCATTGCTATCTTTTCTAAGAAAGTTTAATCTTGCCTGGGTTTATTATATTTCTAAGTGAGAATTGGCCACAAACATGTTGGGTAGCAAACACCCAATGCCATTATAATAATATATGTGACAAATCACAGGACTGATTTGATTTTCTTCCTGAGAAGCTTCATCAAAATGAGTAAATTCTTACATTCCAGCTGGAGAAAGAGAAAAGGAGGGAGAGAGAGAACACTTAATACTCTGTTGCATTATCACATTTTAGTCTCCTTCAGTGATCACTTGTGACATTTTATCTGAAATTGGTGGGAAAACTAATTAAATCTCATTCATAAATTCTTCAGGAGGCAAAAATAACTCAAAGGAATTCTCTGTTTGATATCCAGATTCAGATTTGCCCTTGACAATTGCAAACCAAGGGCTATTCAGTTAGAATATATTGCTATATCAATTCTAAGTTCTGTTTTTTTCAACCAGAAACTATTGTCAAAGGTGTGAAAGAAACTGCAATTCAGAGTTCCAAATCCTTAGCAGACAAATCTTTCTCTAGACTTTTAAATGACAATATTCTTCCTATAGTTAAATACAGTTTTACATTTCAGCAACTTCTAAACACTTAAATTCTACCCAAAATAAAGTTTTGTTTTTCATTTGAGCTATATGTGTTGGCAAAGCATTGACAAACCAAATAAGAACTGTAATTTTCCTCCCAGATGCATTTAAGCTGAATTATTATGTGTCACATTCTTTTATGCCCAGTCATGCTCTAAGCCAAAGCAATGCTGTGAAAATGGAACACAAGAGCATTAAATGCATAGATTAGATAAAATTTATTTGCAGCTAATACAGCAGTTATCTGGTACAGATTTATATATATATTTTTACAGGTCTGGACATCTATTGTAACCAAATAAGCATTTTAAATTGGATATGACAGTTTAGATTCCAATATTAGTTGTCTCCCTACTATGTGGAGAATGAGATGATAGAGAGTTAGAAAAAAAAGAGATATATTAAACTATTATATGAATTGACACTTGTCCAAACTACATGTTACACAGATTTGTTGAACAATGGTATATGCTTTTTATCATCATATTTGAAATACCGATAGTTAGAATTGTTCAATTTGAAAGAGAGGACTTACAGAGCAAAAATGATAGAATAGGAGATATTTAAAAAAGGAGTAAAGACGATGACACAAAAAGCATACCATTTCTTTGGTCTCAAAGAAAGACCAGCTCTTTCAGTCTTCTTCTTTCCATGAACATTATTTAATGTCTAGCATTTAAGTTTAATAATTGAAATTTGATCGTTGTTTTTCTTTCCTCTCCTTAAACTGACCTTTTTCCTGTGTCATGGGCTCTTGTCTGTTCGTAAGCAAATGGTGTCTTTCCTTGTTTTTGCCTCTGACTGCAATGTAAATCTGACAGGATCAGAGAAAAAAGTTATAAAGACTGTCTCTGTGCCTCTGTGTTTGTCAATAATATAAAAGGAATTGTGTGTGCGTAGGTAGACACACAAAACATAAACTATCCTTATAACATGATCCTGATCCTGATTAGTATAAAATATTGCTTTTTGTGAGATGGATAAATCATACACTTTCAAAAGCTGTTTCTTTACATTTGGAATAATATAATTATTATTAAGTTTTCAATGTAATTCTTTTTGCCAACTCTTCCATGCTCCATACAACCATGATACCTGATAAACTTTCAGATTCCAACATTTTGAGATACAACTCAATATTACATTACCCTATTTAACATTTAAAGATTTTCCCATAAATCTTCTTATGTACATTAAAATCCCATTTCATGACAGTCTCATAAGGTAAATGAGCCCCCAGGTTTTTTTTACATCTCCAACAAACAAAATCTAATATTATTTTTATTCTTGATTTTTATTATTTTAATACAACTGTTGCTGGCAGGAATGCCATAAAATTTAGATATCATTTGCTATTATAAATCTGCATCTTAGATTCACTGAAAAAGATTGTCTGATTTGCACCATTACAGCTCATGTTTATAAGTCCTTAGCCTCTCAGAAAATATACAGTATATAAGCAACCAGAAAATGTAACATTTTAATATGGGCTGAATATACCATGATTATATTTTTAGTATAGATTATCTCCACACTTCTTTATCCTATTAAAGGAATTTCTGCATGATCTCAAATCATATCCACTAGATTTGCAATGAGTGAAAAGACTATAGACTGTGCAGAAAAAGAAAGCTTGCTCAGAGAGTCACTTTCGTTTCCATGCAAAGCTCCCTAAGGAAATATTCTAGTAGAGAATGTCTCTGCATGAAAAATGGGTTGCTGAGAAGAATGCTGCAGCAACCAAAGAAAAGTTGTCACTGACAAATGCAATCACAAAAGTCAACACCAAGAGACACTAACTGAGATTGGGGTTTATGCATGCTGCATTTTTATATAATCATGGAAGATGGGAATAGCCAGATAAAATAGCCCATTTCCTATTCATAAAGATGCCAGCAATCACCTTCATGCTTGACTATGTAACTAATGTTAGCTTCATTCTGGTTTTTGGTTTTTTATTTTTTAATTCCAGAGAAAAATTGAATTACTGCTTTCACTTCAAATGCTGTATCTCTTAGAGCCCTAACATTCCAAACACCCATAAGGCTACTAAAATGAGCTTTTATAAACTGGGTTCTGGGGGGATTGATTGATTGGGTTATTTGTGACCGTAAATGCTATATCTTTACTTCATGATCAGGAGTTCTGAGATTTATTTTTTAAATAATAGGCTCTACAGCCTGAAAAGTTTACAAACCTCCGTGCTAAAATATCCAGGCATATTGTTTCATAGGTACATGTCAGGGTAATAATTTAATAGCTGACCAGCTGCTGTAAGGTTGTAATGTTGTAATACTGTAATGTTATAATGATGATGTAACAGTAGCAATGAGTCAGCAGGGTTATTGAACTGCTACCACTTTAAGAGGCTGTAATATAAGACAGACCTTGTGGGGGCGTGTCTCTCTCTCCATGTGTGCTTTCATGGTGTAGCTGGTTACTGTTTGCTCCTGTATTCAAGGCCTGTATAAAAGTACCTGTATGTGTATATACTTTTAGGGATAAAAACCACTCTCTGTAAATACAAACCTGTGTGCTGTATTTACTCCTGAGTTGTCTCACCTAGTCACACTGTGTGCACTCTGACAGGTTATGGGCCCAGTTCAGAGAGAAGCCCAGAGGTTACAGTCACTCCTAATTCTAGTCCAGCATGTATGGAAGGTTTCTTGATGTACAACCTACCTTCTGTGGGGAATGCCAAACAGAGATGCAGAGCTGGATTTCCGTTTCACAAACCACAACTGTTTCTCCTTGGACCTACTGCATGTGAACTGGATTACCTATAAGCAGCCCACTCGCTGACTGTTTTCCAAAGTGTGCATAACACAAGGTGCCTTTGGAATACATACAAAGATTGCTCCAAAGAGAGCTGCTGTGGAAGCAAAATATGGTGCTTAAGAATGCAGAATGAGGAATGAAGGGAGGGAAAAAGCAGGTCACAAGCAGTATCACTGGGGATTTGTTAAAGGAACCTATGGATAAAAGCATAGCATTTGCACTCCCTAAATAGATTGTAGTAAGTCAAATTGTACAGAGGAGAGAATACGTGAGTTTATATTTAACTGAGCTCAGTTTATTTACTTCTAGAAAAAAATATAATCATCACAAGGCTCATTAACATTGATTTTCAAACTCCCCATCTAAAATTAATGTGTCCTTGGCATTTGAATATATGAATCTCTGATATTAATGGGCAGTTGGAACCCTTCCACATATATTCTCCAGATGTGTATTAGTTTACATGCAGAGCCAGACAAAAGATTTGTCTCCTAAAAAATGACAGAACCTGCAGAATATTAAAAAATAATGCCAGGCTACCTTATAATGGCATGCTAAAACTTAAAGGCGCACAGGATTATTCCGAATCCAAATAACCCGTTGGCCTATAAAAAGAGCAGGTAAGCATACTTTTTCTTCCTAACTAGGCACTGAAGTTTGAGTGCATATCACATAGCAGCCACAAGGCAGAAATATCTCACAAACATCTATCTGATGTTGAAAGGATTTAGATCCACTGTGCTTCTGAAAAGACTGCAGATATCCTGCACAAACGTTTTCCTAAATGTAGGGAACATTTTGCATGGGATAACGATTGAGATATTCGGTGGAATAAGAAAAGAAATCCTGAATTATCTCCAAGCATCCTTAATTAATATTTAGAATCTGCTATGAAAAAAGATCTGTTGTGGCACATATGAACAGTTATGGTATTTATTGTATTTACTGTCAGTTATTTATTAAATGTCAGAAAAGATGATGGGTAAAGTCATGAAGACGCAGAAAAATATGGAAGCAATTGAGATGAAAATAAAAATGGTAGAACCTGGATGAGGACATGGCAGATGGGGAAAATGGTAAGGCCTAGCAAGAATGTTGGCTGGAAAAATAAAAAAAAAACATTTCAGTACATAAGGGTGACATATTATTTTTAAGGAATTTACCTGGAAATCATGTTTACTTGTCCCTCTCCCTTCTCTCATCTACTCGTTCTCCATATATTATAGTGGGAAAATATCAGAACAACTTTTCTGGGGATAGCGAATGTGATGAAGGATAGGGGAGAAATGGGGAAACGGGAATGATAATATTTTCAAGAGGTCATTGACTCTGTTAACTTTTGATGACATACCTTCAAGGATTTTACAGCAATACAGTTCTGAAATATTCCTTTTAAGGAATTCTTCTTTTAATTTTCTTCTTTTAAGGTGGAGATAGCAGGGGTCACAAAGGCAGAGAATGGAAGCTAAATTCTGCTGAACAAATGAAGAAACTGTCTCAATCTAACAGAAAATATTAAACTTTTTTTTTTAATTAAAAGTTGGGTCCTACATTTCTACTTGCTTTTCTGGGTGAAGGCTTGGTGTGATCCTGAAGAAAAAAGTAGGGAACGTTTGCCTATATCTGATCAGTTGTTTTTCTGAGAAGCAGAAGCTTAACAAAGCTGGTTAACATGTTTACTCTTTCTTCAGAGGAAAAAAGACACATTTTTTTTAACCTGTAGTGGACCACCAAATTGGGGAGACTGATTAGCAAACAAAATCCTTCTATTGCAGCGTTGCTACCTCTGATCACTGGATTTTCTGAGGTGCCAAGCATGTTGGCCAATCTGGTTCTTCCTGGGAATGTCCTTCTCATCACTGGCAGCACTCAATTGCATCATTGGGCTGCTGATATGACACTATGAGAATTAGCACGTCATAGAGCTAGGAAAGCCACGGAAAAAAGAGAATAATCTGTCTCAATCATATACTTTGTTAAGATGTACCAGGTGGGGGAAGGGCAAGCGTGCATAATCATAATCATTACTACACTTTGTTTTTTGAATGATCACGATTAGTTTTCAGTTTTTAGGGTTAGGGTTAGGGTTAGGGTTAGGGTTGAGATCAGCATATGTGAGACTGATTGGGGTAAATTGTAGGGGTGACACTGGAATGTAATTTTATCATATTTTATTTATCCATATATTAAATTATTGCATTTTATTCCAATCTCATTTTTAAATTATATATTTATTTCAATTTCATTTTAAATTGTATTTTATTCCAATTCCATTTTAAATTGTTTTTATCGGATTTTAGTAATAATTTGTGCTTGGAACTATGCACTTTGATATGGTCCATGGGCTAATCCATAAAGTAAACTAAAAAAAAACCTTTAAAAAAGTTAAACTTTTTAGGGAAAACAGTTGGATTTTTTAAAACATTTTTTTAAAAAACAATGTTTGTTTGAGATTGTATTTTTCTCTTCCTGTTAATATTTTTTACTTATAAGTCACCCAAAGTGATTGGGAGTCAGATGGCATTCAAATAATAATAATAATAATAATAATAATAATAATAATAATAATAATAATAATAATAATAATAATAATAATAAT
>JANHFL010009334.1:223186-234044 GCA_032468155.1 Oxyrhabdium leporinum | reverse complement strand
CTGTAAACCGCCCCGAGTCTTCGGAATGGGGCGGTATATAAATGTAAAAATAAATAAAATAAATAAAATAAATAAATTTTGTTTCTTTCTTGTACAATTGATCTGTCTCTCACGGAAGGGCTGAGTCACATTCTTAGTCACATTCCTCTATACTATATATCAGGAAGCTGCATAGTAAGATTTTATTATGGATCATCACACAATCATCCAGATGTTCAGACTGGATTTGACAATTTTATCCACCTATCAAGTTTTTCCCAAGAACCTGGGATAGGAAGATGTTGATGTTTGATGTGTTAAAAGGTATCATTGCAGGATGTAAAAGTAGTGCAAGTGCTTGATGTCTTTTCCCTTTCACATACCAGGATGAAAGGGATAGATACCAGGTGAGGCAGCCTCTGAAAAATAGGTGATCACAATATAAATTGCCAAACTGGTATCCCAAAGTAGTAGGTATGGCTAATGTCTAAAGACCAACAAGACTTTTGGGAAGAGGAGATTTAATACTTCTTTTTTTCTTCTGGACTTTGCTGGAGTTTCTTCTAATGGGTTATTTGTAGTCCATGTGAAAAATTATTTTAAAATGCCTCCAAAAACAACAATAATTGTCCACAGAAATCCATAGAACAATCCAGGATCTTAATATATCTGGACTGAATGTGTGATATGCATAGATTAACACAGATCACAAATGTCTGTAGTTGTAGATTAACACAGATCACAAATTTGCCAGTTGTAGATTAAGAATTTAGGAGAACATGAGAATGCAACATTGCAATGTTATCTAACCTCTTTCACCTCTATCACAGTCTGAAAGAGTGCCATGCAAAAACTCTGCATTATTTCAGTTTTTAAAGGTGATCATAAGTTCCCCATTTCTTCTTATCAAATCAGATGCACTCAAAAGCTCTGGTATTCATACTGACTTCAATTTTAAATATTAATTTAAATATATTAATATAAAATTTTGCAAAAACCCTAAAGCTCAAGAAAATATACCATATAGTACTATTGTATAACCACCAGTATATCTTGAATTAATACTTCTGAATTTTGTAGGTTTCATTTCTAGACACACCTTTAGAATGTATGCCAAAGAAATAATTTATCTTGAAATCTAAAAATCCGTCTTCCAGGATACTGTAAATAACTCTAACGCAAGCCCTTATCCTAACTGAAACTTTCTTAAATGTGCTACTTTTGTGTCACAGACATGCCATCTTCACAACAATTATCTTATCCATGAAATGTATCAGGATGCAATATATTTTTAAAAATGAAGTATAGAAAATATTTTATTGTTAAAACAGCTTTGACTCTATTCACATAAAAACTTGCCACCCGTGAATATCTCAGGGAGGTCATGTTAAGTGTTATATTTCATCTGAAGATTCCAACAATGAAAATTGTTTGTCACATTTTAAAAACAAAACAAAAAAAACAAACAAAAACAACAACAACAGAAGTTTAACATGCCTAACAAAAGAATGAGAATAAACAAAGGTCTGGACCCATTTTCTTAAAATTTGATTGATGTAATGTCCTGTAAGGATTTAATCCCCTTGAAATATTTATCTAATTCCTTAACTCATTAATTAACAACTTTATATAAAATTGTCATATCCTTAGCAGGTGTCAACAGAACAAAATGGATATTTGAGTTATGAGTCTAACGGAGATACAAGAAAGTTCAGTGTGTATGCTTTTTTAATTACTAAACTGGAATCTGTGGCCCTCTCCTACTAGCTGTGATTGTGAGGTCTATATGTAAAATAAATATAAGCTTAATTACATGTGTCTAAACTTTGTGCCTCTTGTAAAATATCTTAATGAATTTTGTACCTTGCATGTAGAGCAGTCAATGAATGTTCACCAAATTTTATTAAATGAATGTTATTAAATAATAACTGATTGTAAGTATCATAAAATGTCTGAATGTTGGCCCTTGTAGAAGTTTAAAATCTGCTCCAGATGTTGGTTATATCTGGGAGCTAAATCAATCTATTGCCATCTTTGCTGGTGTGTGTACAAAAGTGCAATAAAATCCCTCAACCTCACATTCCTGAAAGCAGATATTTTCTTCCATTGATGGGGATTCTTACTTTGTTCCGCATTCTGAGTCCTTTCCCTTGCTGCAATAATGTTTTCCATCGTTCAAGACTCAGAAGAGTGAAGATAACTGTGGGGCAGCTTCACAATGTTTTTGAAGGATTGGGGTGATGGTGGAAGTACAACAGAGTGGAAATGACCGTTGTGTATCATTTAAATTTCAAAAGTTTTAGAGGAAAGAAAAATGTTTTCAATGATCTTTTGTTTCTATACATTCAACAAACAGGTAGGAGCCTTTAGCAGTGTTCCAATATCACAAGGGCTGCCACAAAGAAGAGGGAGTCAAGCTATTCTCCAAAGCACCTGAAGGTAGGACAAGAAGCAATGGATGGAAACTCATCAAGGAGAGAAGCAACCTAGAACTAAGAAGAAATTTCCTGACAGAACAATTCATCAGTGGAATGGTTAGCCTCCAGAAGTTGTGGATGCTCCAACACTGGAAGTTTTTAAGAAGAGATTGGATAACCATTTGTCTGAATTGGTGTAGGGTTTCTTGCCTAAGCAGGGGGTTGGACTAAAAGACCTCCAAAGTCCCTTCCAACTCTATTATTCTATTTTATTCTAATAGCCAAACATCTTCATGTCTCTATCTGTGCTTGGCTGGAATAAGAACTCAGGGTGTATTAACTGTAGAATCATCCATATGCATACGTAGATAGATGTGAGAAAATGAGAAAAATGTTCTTTTTCTGTTCTTTTCTGTATTTCTCATACAGCATCTTTAAGACTGAACATTTCCTTATTATGCCAGTTTTACCTGTTAGTGGCTAGTTGGTTATAAAAATTAAGCCTCAGAAACAGAAAATCCAAAAATGTCTACCATTGTATTTCCTTATCTCTGTACTAAAGTACAAGGACAGCTTGTTGAAATAATAATTAGAGTAGTGGTAAAAGTAATATATTAAAAAGTGACTATGCTGCCTTTAAGGAATATATCTTTCCTACATTGTAAAAGATGTGTAAGTATCCCAGTCAGTTACTGTATAATACAAATATTTTCCAACTGAGTTCCTTTACTGATATGTTTGTATATTCCAGCTGCCTTTAACTGAGATTTCATATAACATTATATAATATGTTTTATAATTCTGGTTCTTGCCTTGCAAAAGACCAGTGATTCACTGTAACCTGATAGCTTTGGATCAATAAAAAAGATTGTTAGAACTATCTCTAATTGTTGGCTTTCTTGACGAGTTATTTTACCATGACACATTGTTTTCTTGGAAGATTATTAGAGGATTAATAAAGAGGATTTTTATACGCATGTTAATAAAACACCCCCCAAAAATGATATGCAATATCTTCCACATTTGCTGTTCTAGAATTAAATCCAAAGTCTCTTGGTAGCAGTCATAACTGAATACAATTTGACATCTATCCTAAATATTTCTATAGGCAGATCCACTGGTAGCAAGAACACATTTTACTCATCTACTCTGGGCAACTAATTAATTGAGGACATGCTAGATCAGGATGCCAGATTTGATACATAGGACAACACAAAGACCATGATAAATTAACTTGTTTTTTAAAAAAAAACCAGAACATTCCATCTCTCTCTAAAACCATAGATAATATGCTATTAAATTTAGCAAGGAAAAATACTCTTCCCTAATAATAGAGGTAAAATATTAATAAAATAGGCTAAAGTAAAGATTTTTCTGAAGAAGTGATTTTTACAGTAGATCTGTTTTGTTTTGTTTTGTTTTTGTAGGTTAGGGGATGAAGGGCCTACCATTTTGCTTCTAGGATGTTATCTTTTATATTGTTAAATATTGTGTTAATAGACTGCAGTAACTTAAAACTGTATCTTCATCTTTCTTCCATGTGTAGAAAGGTGTCACCCATCCCTCTCCTAGAAGAATGAAATATTTTAGGGAATATTAAAAAGGCAGAATATTATATTTACCTGCATGAGAAATGGAGAAACATGTTTTTTTAGAGGCAGGTAGCAGACTCATTCTTAATAACCCTCACCTTTCTTAATAGCACACAGCAGATGTCAGCACTTAAGAGATAAAGAGATAAATAGCTCTATTCATAAGCAAATCCCCTGCAGCAAGGTCTGAACAAAGGTAGGATTAGCCCTCAGCCACAATAGGAATTGCCCAACAAGCCCCTTCACTGCATCAGCCAAACTTAAACCAAACTTAGCTAAGACAAACTACTAGGATTTTTACCTGGTAACATGGGAGTCTGACAACAGCCAATAGAATACATGTTCTTGCACAGGAACAGGAAGCTCAAGTTCAAAGCCCAATAGAAGGTATAAAACCCCCTCATTCTCAACTCCATGTGGTCAGCTGCACTAGAACCAGTGAGGTTCTGCTTTATCATTAAACCATCTTTCCAATCACCCTCCATGTTTCCAGTGTCTTTCTCCTGGCTTGGAACTGAACCAGATGGATATTTCTTCCAACACAGGAAAAGACAAAGCTGTCTATAAGCACTGAGTGGGGTGGGCAGAGATCTCTCTGTTCAAGTTAGCTTTAACCAATACTTTAATAATGCTCATGCGGGTTTCCAAGAAGAAAGTAGATTTAAAGTTCAGAAGTGCATTTGGCACACACACACACAGTTATGGGCATAGTTCTAATAAATTTAGAACCATGAGTTGCCCTGTTTCTTGAAGGACAACAGAATTAACAGTGAATATGGGGTGGCTACGAAATATGACTTCATTTTAAACAGGTAGAATGGCACTTTCAAAGGGAACTTCCACAGTGGAGGACAAGCGCATCAATGCTATTGATTTTATGATAATATCTGCAAATTTTCTAAATAAAACTATTGATTTTAAGATTTGTTTTTATTCCAACAGCCATCACTACTCTCTTATTGCAAAGCTCTGGTGTACAAGGCAGAGCATAACTGCTTGGATGAAATTGCTTTGGAGAGGGACATCAATATAGGATGATTTAGTAAGACTGGGGGTATTACTGCCTGCTCTGTAATTTGCCTGTAGCCTCTCAGCAAAGGCAGAGTCTCAGTGGTGAAGGATAAAGTTTTGCACCTTTTCAGCAAATCCTCAAATCTGGTTGAAAAAGCAAGCAAAATATCCAAGTCCAAGTCCAAATCTAAATCCTAGCTTGATTACAAATAGACTAAATTCAAGATTAAATTAGTCCAAACAGAGGTTAAAAACAGATCCATTGAAGAACCATTATAAGGCCTATTGAAAAAGGGGAGGGGGGGAGCAAAAGGTGCAAATGTGTAATTGGAGCACAAAAGATAAAAACTCAATAGAGCTTTGGCAATTGGCCATCCTGCAAAAGATGACATTTGCTGCATCTACCAATGTTTCTGAATTATCCCGGTAGATGCTGAGAAGACTTAAAAATCTTCAAGTACATTTCAAAAGTTATGTTTTGATTGGCACCTCATCATATAATCCACACTCAGATAACTGCCAGGGATATAGAAGTAAGGAGAACCAGGCAAAGAATGGAGCCTGAGGAGAAACAAAATAAATTTAGAATTTTAAAAATACTACCGTTGGGAGAAATCTGGGGAAGAAAGCAAGAACCTTCTCCCTGAATTTCCTCTTTTTCACCCAAACTTTCATATCTCTAATCCTAATAAACATGACTTTGTGTTCTTTTAGAGACCATGTGGTTTAGAGAAAAGGAATCAAATGAGAAAACATAATAAATTATAGTCAATAAGCAAATCCAGTTCGATGAATTAACCTATATCTTAAACAAAGAGAATTGTGGCTAAATGTGGCTTATTTTATTTTCTTGTTGATTGGAAATTAACTCTTTTTTCTCACATCTGGGCTTGTTATTATTATATGGATCCTGTTCCTTTTTGATCAATTAGAACTACCCAGGTTTCTGAAAATATTCTGCTCTTTCCTACAGTGAACATCTAAAGCAGCCCTTCTTCATTTCCATCTGCCCAACTACTACATTTCTATATTTTATTCTCTTTCTTCCCGTTTCATATCCACACTCACACAGACTCACGTAGTTAGCTACCTGTTTATTTTGCCCAACCTGGAAGTAGGAGAAGGGAAGCGGCACCCTTTCATCCATTTTGATGTCACTCTTTTTCCAAAAGCAGCTGTTCGAAGAAACATCAGTCGATTCACGTTAAACATGTTTTGCTTTCTGAGTTCAGCCAGCACAGGAGGGAATCATTCATGCCGATCTAACACGATCTTTGCCAATAAAATATGTGTTTTGTAGGCTGAGAATATGTGCCAGAAAGCTATAGGCAAATGAAAGCCTATAAGGATGTAAGGCAAAGGCAAAGCTTTTGTTCCAGAAAAATCTGCAGCGATAACTCCCCCATGCACCCACCAGCTTTTCCAAAACAGAATGGATTCATCCCTTTGAGCTTTAGCTCTTTCATCTCTAAGTAAACATGGCCTGAAAAACTTTCCACTGCACTTTTGTGAAAGAACTAATAAATCTCTTTTCAAGAGATTACCACAGACAGGGATCTCAGAATGACATATTTTGTTAGGGAAAAACAAGACTTAAAAGTTTTCCCTTAGAGTCTTCTCAGAGCTGACCTTGAAGTGTAACATTCACTAAATGCCCCTTAGTATTTGAAATGAAGCCATCGATTCCTTGAAACTCTAATTTGACCCCTGAGACAAAAATCTAGATTTGTTGTTGTTTTTACTTTAATGTAGAAAAAGTGGCATTCAGTATTCTGTCTTGACGCCATGGAAACTATTAACAATATTTCTTCTTAAGAAGTTGGGGGAAAAAATTTCCTAAGATGGATGAAATTCTTCCAGACTTTGAATTGTTGATTCAGGCAACTTATTTATATCATTTTCTAATTGGATCTAGCTCAAACCTGGAAAACAAATCATTGTTTCTTTTCATTTTTATTATTTATTTATTTATTTATTTATTTGTTTGTTTATTCGTTTATTTGTTTGGTTATTTGTTTATTTGTTTATTTATCTATTTATCTATTTATTTATTTATTTAATTACCTCCCATCTCATATAGAGGCAACTCTGGGTGGCTTACAAATATTAACAATTGGTAAACATTAAAATGATAAACAATAAGGAATAATAAGATGTTCTTATGGAAATTGTTTCAACGGGTGGTGCTATCTGCAAGGAGCTAAAAAAATGTTAAGATATTGGCTCTGACCATGTGATCATAGCCTCATATTCCTTATTGTTATTATTAGTATTACTACCGGTACTACTATTAATTATTATGGCATCCAGATGATTCCTTTTATGCTTTGCAGACTATACTGGAAAGTAAAAAAAGAAAAACAATCTCATAAGACAGCAAAGGGAAACTATTTACATGATATGTGTAATAATTCTGTGCTTGAATCATTCTAATAGTAAACAGTTACAATTCTATATATACTTATCTATGCAAATATTTTTCACGTATGTATATATTTCCAAGAAAGGTAATGATAAAAGAATTCCTGCAGATTTTTCTCTTGCTTTCTGTAGGTGGTTTCAAGACCATTGAGCCAGCATTGTGCAAAGAAATATCCATGGTTATGTGGCCAGCATGATGTCACGGAGCATCATTATCTTCACACCAAAGTGGTACTTATTTATCTACTTGTATTTGCATGCTTTTGATTGCATGGTCGGTGCAGGAGCTGGTGCAAGGATGGTACCTCACACCATCATGTGGTACTTGAATCTCGAACCTTCGGGTTGCCAGATTTCCAGCCTACAAGCCCAGTTTCTTCACCACTGAGCCATCACCTTGTCCCATATATTTCTAATATAATTATATAATTATGTTTTTTAACCTGCTGTGTTTTGTATCAATGAGGACCATATTTCATTATATTTGTTCATGCGAAGTCTATATAGGCAATCTGTTCATATGCAGCAAGCACAATCATGTCTTCAAACTATTGAGTGAAAGAGGTCATGCATTTATTTTTCCCATGCTGTAACTGTTTATTGCTAAAATGATTGATCATACTAGATTTTTTTCTTTTTTCTTTGTTGTATTTGTTTCATTTTTTCCCCATAAAAGCACTGTTTTGTAATGAACTAAAAAGCAACAAAAATAGCGAGATATTATGCTTGACCAAGGACTCCTTATGTTTACATAAAAATTAAACATGATATCATATCTCCAGGAATATTCGAACAATGCTTTTCTGTTTCAAATGCTATTTCATTTGATGCTCACTTAGCAGCAGTCCATATTTTGTCTAGAAACCAGAATGATGGAAACTATCACCTAGAAAGGCAAATAAATCTTCATTCTGTAGCCTTGGATTTATTCTGCAGTAGTTTCCATTATTGCAGTACTTGCTCCAAAGCTGGTTTGGTGTAAAGATTATTTTCCATAATGTATTTTGTGGGCTTGTAGGTAATCTCCCAAACAAAGTGCTATACCATACAATGTCTACATTTTAGACAAATCTGTGGTAGGAAAATATGCATTCATGCAGGGGGGGGTTGTTTCCTTCCATATTCCTTTTTGATGCTTTGTAATGGTTTATCGGGATGTTCTGCAGGCCAGATCTGCTAGCTCTGGTATAATGAACCTGAAATAACTGAACCAAGAAAACTTCTTGGCTTCAACATCAAAAATACACTTTACAAAGAATGTTGCATCCCTGTAGTTTTCCTCATATTGCATCTTAAGTGCCATACCCTTTGGCTGTCCTTGAGACATGTAAGCACATGGTGAATAATTATTAGAAAAACAAAGGAAGCCAAAACTTATTTTATCATGCAAAGAAACTCTAAGAAGAATACATACAAATCTGATCCAATCCTAGAATCGCAAAAATACAAAAGGAGGGCTATGAAGAAACTCACTATTTAAATAATAATAATAATTTAACAGTAGAAAATAAATCACTTGCCATAGTTTTTATAGCCATTATTTTTGGTCAAATAAACAAAAGGCAGATATGACCTGGTGTTCTCAGTTTTGATGCTGCAATATTTATTTATCTTTTTAATGTTTGAAACATTGGTAGGAGGAAGGGTGTGGTAAAGAATCCCAAATTCTTCACATAAATACCCAAGCTGTAGTTTTTGTTATGTAATTCAAAAGTACATTCACATATTTAAATCACATAGATTTTAAAACAAAATGGATAATCTGTAGGACAGGTCCATATTGCATAATATTGTATACACTATTAAAAACTATTCTTTCTTAAACATTCTCTAGATCAGGGGTGTCAAACTCGCTGCCCATGGGCCAGATGCATCATGCGCTAGCCACACCCATCCCCGGTTTAGCGAAGGTGGAAAAAGTTGTGATATGTCATGTGACGACAACTTGTCATCACAAGTTTGACATCCGTACTCTAGATTGTCCCATGAATGGGGAAAACAATCTTTTTAACATTTAAAGATAGTCCTCAGCTTCCAGTGGCAATTGGGACTGGAATTATGTGGTTGTAAAGCCCGACATCACATGATGATATCACTTAGCAATGCAACTGGCCCTGGTTGCAGTCCTTAAGTGAGAAACACTCAAGTGGTTAACTAAGGGCCTCATGTGATAGATGACTACTGGCATCCTGCTAGCTTTCCCCTACACTTTGCTTGTGGGAAGTCAGCACAGAATGTCATAAATTGCAACCATGTGATTGTAGCTTGTTGTAATTGTGAGCTAGAGGCTGATTTTCTGGATCACAATCATGTGACTACAGGAGTGCTGCAATGGTTGAAACTCCAAGGACTGATCATAAGTACTACTTGTTCAGAGCTATCATAACTTTGAACAGTCTGAATGAATGGTCATCAATTGAGGACTATCTGAATTGAATTAGTCCTATCTGAAGATCAAACAAATCCCCTTGATGTACTCTTAGCTGTTGAGCAGTTAATGTTTCCAGTTAACTCTCTAACCTTTTCAAACAGAATTCTATCTAACCCTCAAGCACATTTAACTGGTGTCCCCTTGTAGTTTTGCATTCATTATTGTTATCTTTACTTTTGTGTGATGGAACAATATCAGCATTTTTCCTATCAGTCATGGGTACAGTCATCACATTCTAAACAAAAGCTGGCAGAATGTTTTTAGCAATTTCTCTGTGAATGATAGTGATATGTTGACTATGGAATTGAAAGGAATGCTATTGACGTTGCTTCCCAATGAAAAACTTGATGAAGGAAAATCTTAAATGATGTTAGAATGTTGAAAATTGCTCAGGTTGCTGATTTAGATGATATCTAAACTGGAGAAATGTTAAATGATGCATGTGATTAACACATGGAGTGGCTGTATAACTTTCTCTGATGTGCAGGAGCATTAGTTCTGTGCTAACTGATTGAATACCTTTTGGTTAAATACCTTTCCTTTTGATTTCTGATTCAAAAGGAAAGGTAGCAAGAATGAATGCAAAAAGTACAGGAGGATCGGTGATGTTCTCAGCAAACAACAATTAAACTAACATTATACATATGATGATGTGATCCTGCATGATGCAAGTGTGTAAGTCTTGGCATAGGCATGCTTATACCACCATGCAGTTATTGTCATTTGTCCTCTTCCCCTAACCCCAAAATACTCATGAGGAACCATAGTATGCCAAGTGTTATCCCTGAAGATGCCACTTCCATTCTGATTGGAAGGAGGCAAGTGGTGACAATGTGCAACATCACAAGTTAGGGCAGCTTTATGCTGAGTTGGGTCTGCGGATCAGATTTTTGTTCTGTAGGAAGTCATTGAAAACTGCACAAATATGAAAATATGCTTATAAGCTGTAAACCGCCCCGAGTCTTCGGAATGGGGCGGTATATAAATGTAAAAATAAATAAATAAAT
>JANHFL010009334.1:200874-213181 GCA_032468155.1 Oxyrhabdium leporinum | reverse complement strand
ACTCTGCTTCAGGGTCCCCCCCCCCCCAAAAAAAAGTTTTCATTTACATATTATATTTCATTTTGGGGAAAAAAACCCTGCAGCCAGTATGGCAGAGTTGGTACATTCCAATGACTCTATGCCTAACCAAAATTTTAATTTTGACTGAAGATATTACTTGGATGAGTAACAAAATGTCTCAATTTAATAAACTTTGGTCCAGTTGCCATAATTTAAGGCTTTTTAGAAGCTGTTTGTTTTACTGGTTCAGTATTTGTTAATGAGATAGCAGAAAATGGTGAGAATTAAAACAAAAATAAAAGTAATTTATTTAAAAAGGAAAATGGAACAGAAATCAGATATTTAAAGCTATTGCTTCCTCCAAGAAAAATGAAACAGAAATTGAAATGGGGAAATTTAGCAAGCTGAAAGATTGCAGAGGCAGATAAACTGAATGCATACACACACATATGTGTTAATACAATAAAGCTCTCAAAACTTACATTTTGAGTTATAAAAAAAGAACACAATAAAATAAAATTAGTTATTAAAACCTTTCACTTTCTTGGAGCTCTGTAGAAATGGATATGGGCAGTGGGGCACTTCAGAGAGGCAATTCAAATGGCAATTAACAAGCTATGCATCATGAATTCTCCATCCAAGATTAACAACAAGAAATGAAATGGACCATACCTTCAGGTAATAAACTTTTAACTGAAGTTGTTAGATACCTTTGCTGAATAAGGACTTGTATACTTTATAGGAAAATCTTAATCACAGGGAAAGTAATTGCAGGATAATATAGAGCTGTCTAAGCATGCTATGCAGAAATTCAATTTTCCTTCTGGTTGTAGCTAATTGCTAAAAGCAATAGTTCAGCAGTGTTTATGGGTTTTCTTTACTGCAGAGGGCATGGGAGGAAAGACAATACTTGAGCTATATTTTGATATTGAGTTGTTCTAATGGGTTTTACACACTAACCTTTAGTAATTTTATTTTCAAGATCCTGTTCCACCCTTGCAGTATATCATTTGAGTGAGAATATGGCAGGGAAATGTTCTCATAAATCTGTGTTTATAATTGTTTATCTCTCCAAGGCAACTATTTTGTGAATGGGCAAGGCCCACCCAGCATCCCTGCTGTGAACACACCTAAAAGATTATCTTAAAATTCCAAATTTGACAACTGGATCAAATATGTGTCCTCTAACATACAGTATTCTATGGGCAAACAACTAAAATGAGAGGTGCAGTATCCTATGTTAGTATATTAATTATGGAGTTGTAGCAGCAATTGTTAATTTTGCCACATGACATTACTTACTCCAGTAAGTACCATTCATCAGAGGCTCTATAATATGGTCTTCCTTATAGTCTAAATTTAAAAAAATAAATAAATGTGAAGACTAGAATTTGATAATAAAAACAAGAGCTAACATTTTGGATGATTTTTGTTTTCTTTTTGCAACCTTGTAATCCCTTGCTTCGGAATGGAGTCAGGGTGAATGAGTGAAGCTGAGTTTTTACTGGCCGGATGCTGTTCCTGATGCCTATGTAGAGTTTGAAGTAATATTTCTTGTGTCAGGGTATTAAAAATGTTCTTATTCCAATATTTAATTTATTCTCTTATTCAAGATTCATATCCTGAAATTATTAAATTTTATGACAAATCATTTCTCCCAATACTCCTTTCCCCCCTTCAGTGACATCCAGCAGCTAATATGGGCTGAGAGTAAAGGCTGAAAGAATCATCTGAACATTAGGAATAAATCTTTTGAGAATCAGATATCCATAAATTTAGGAAGTTATACATAGAAGCAACATCAAAAGTTTATACAGATGAAACACGTCATCACACATGTCGAACATCAAGCAGGTTTAGGAGAATTGATGAAAATCTGTCAAAGTTTTCAATTTAGTAAATAATAGAAATTGAAATCATATGCAAGAGCATAAAGAAAATAGGAATCAAGATATAAATGAGGATTATAACTAAAGAAAAGACACCAGGATTTCAAACAATAAATTATTACTGTTGAATTGCAGCCATGCAAATAATAACACAAATAATAGGAACAGAAGTCATCTTCTCTTCCAGCATATGAATCATTATGGTCTGTGTCAGACTTAAAAACACACAATAGTGGGATGGTGATGTACATCTGTACCAAAATAATAAGAGTATGAAGGCCATATCCATAACACACACAAGGATACCCCCACTGCTTTAGATAAATCAGTTCAAATAAGAGTAAAATGAATGACGGAGTAGCAGGCATTATTCTCTGCTTTGTCAGAGATATTTTCTGAGTAAAACTCAATGAGAAGGAATTCAGGGGGAAAGGAATACAACTTTAACAACTCAGGTCCAAGCATATCGTATATCATATAGAGCAAGAGTGCTCAATTCCTGGCCTGCAGCCCGGTTCAGAACCAGGATGCACAAGCAGCAGGAGAGTGTACTTGTGTGCACAGCTCCACATGTACAAGTGGTAGGTACGTGAGTCTGCCACTGGCACAAATGGAGCTGAACATGTGAGCTTACAGGCCCACTGCTTTGTTAACAATGCCTTCCCTCAAAACAAGGTTCTTCATTAGATTTGAATAGCCCCTTGATAAGAAAGAAAAAAAGATCTGGATAGTGGCTGTGACAGTACCTGGAGACAGCAGAATAGAAGAAAAGGAACTGGAGAAGATAACAAAACACAAAAACTTGCAAATAAAAATAGATTGACTGTGGCAAAAGAAACCAAAGGTAGTACTAATAGTAATAGGCACCTTGGTTGCAATCACAAAACAACTGGGGCACCACTTGAACCCCATTGGCATTGACAAAATCACCATCAGTCAATTGCAAAAGGCAGCTTTACTCGGAACAGCTTACATCCTGTGACGATACCTCTAATACCATCAAATATCCACATCTGCCTATTCCCACGTCCTTGAGAAGGATTTCATAGGTGGACAAAAATGCCAAATCCAGTCTGAACATCTGGCTGACTGTACAATGAGCCACTGAAAAGAGTAATGTCTGGTTCATTGATGTTGCTATTCCAAGTTATTCTAGGATTGAGGAAAACCAATTGGAAAAATAAATGAAATACTGAGTCTTGCAGATTGAAGTTGAATCCTTATGGAAAAAGAAATCCATTTTATTCCAATTATGATAGGAAGCCCTCAGAACAATATCCAAAGGATTTCCTTGATATCTGGAAATATTGAATTTTGAACACCTGAACACCCTCATTTTACAAAAATCCCTTATCCAATTTGGAACTGGTTATATTCTTAGATTCTGCCTTAATAATTCTTGGTTAGGATTTGAATTATGAAGTTTCCACCAATCTTAGACTGTGAATCTAACTGTAGGTTACTCATACATCATCATCATGGATTGTTTTCTTTTCCCAATTCTAAAAACAAAAGGCATATCATAATTTAGATCTGATTTCCAGCAAATTGCCTTTGTAATGCTTGAATGCCTATGTGAGCAGTATCAACACACATTTTATAGTTTGGGCTCTATCAGTTTGCTATTTGCTTGAAGTTATTTGAGAGCATCAGCTAACATAGAAGTAACTAATTCTCCTTTATGATAATCTAAATATTTCCATGTGAAAAGTCATCATGCAGTGAAATCCTCATAGAAGACGATACAGCTTGAAAGCTGCAATTACCCTCTGAATACCATGATTGCATTTGTCAGCCAGTGAGACACGTCTGCTGTCAATCCACAAAGCTATAAGGATGGAAACGCATGGAATTATGAGCTGAATTAGCATTCATCCATCCACACACCTAGCTGCCCACTCAAACACAGTAGTTCCGAACAGGTCATAAGAACCAACTCATCTACCTTCTTTTTGACAGCCATAAAATCCACCTCTTGTTTCAGAGACAACAAAGTTGTCAAAGCTGGAATGATGGATAGGTTTTCCACACCAATCCCAAAGCTGAAATATTTTTCACAGCTTGTTCTGCACGATTTATCTAAGGGTTATGTTATGCTGGCTGAGAACACCAGACATCATTAACTGTAATATCTATGAAGGGGTCATAGAAGCATACTGCTGATGACACAGATTCCCAGGGAAACATTTTTTGTCTCTGTGAGACCTGGTTTTTGATTATATGTATTTGAAGCCTTACGAAAAATTAACAGGCTAACAATATGTGTGGAATTGGCCAAAGGAAAAGCAGGTTAAACATGGGTAATAAATGTCACCAAAATTCATGGGGTGTCTGCTATCTTCCAGCCAGAAAACAACTTTGCTGATTTGTTGTCAGCAAAAATAATGCTCTGTCTGTGTTTTTGGGCCACATGGAAAGGATTTTCCTTGTTATTTCCACGCCCAGGAGAGAATCACTCTCTGTCACTTCCCTGACATTTTATAGGGATTAAGAAAATAAATCTGAAAACAAGATGCACGTTATATATTGTTTTTCCCCTCTAGCTGACTACTGGTAATCTTTAAAAGTCAACTAATGTCAAATTTCAATTTATTTTCTGTTGAATTATGACAGTTCTGAAGAGTTTTACTTATTTAATTCATTCAGATGAACTACCTGAAAAAGACTCACTGCCTTAGACCATCCAGGCATAGTTACTTACTCTTTTTATTTTCTAAGAATGTTTCTGAGCCTGTGTGAACCCAGGTGTTTTTTTGGAGAAGAAAAATTACTTTTTTGTTTTGCATCATCACAAAAATCATTTACAAAATAATAATGTCTAGCTGGTCAGGGGTAGTGCTTACTAGTAAAATGTCTACAGACAGACTGATATGTGCAGGCATCCTACTGCTTATGCCTGATATTATTTTTTAAAAAAAGAATGATATGCATTGGAAGATAAAGTAATTATGTAACAAGCCCAAAATAATCCAACAACAGAGTTGAACTCCTTCTCTTCCTTGTTTTCTTCAAAACCCACAGAAAGAAAAAGGTCTCAGCAAGAGGAAACAGTTCTCTGAGGCTTATTTCTACTTTTGCTCTTTTGTTCTTACTAAGAACAAAAAACAGACAAACATGTGTTTGCCCCCAGGAAGCCTGCAGAGTTTAACACAAACTTGCTTAAGTCCTAAAGCAGTCTAACAGCTGCATATAGAAGCCATCTAGGAACAGGGGCAAAATGAGAATACTTTTTCTTATTTATCAGAAAAATGAAAGCCAGCAAATCACTAATGGTGTAAAATAAATCTCATTCTGTTCAATAGGCTTTATTCACTGGAAGACACATGCAGGTCTGTAGACTAAAGGGTTTTTATTTTTCTCTCATTTATGGACAATTACTAGCAAGGTTTTCAGTTAGAATCCACATTTCTTTTATACCCACCAGTATGAGAAGAGGAGAGGAATCCCCCCCCCACTTGCAATACTTAAAATTGGTAAGGATTGATCAAGGGCAAAGTTTTATTTGGAATCCTTGGGTATCCACAAAATAAACGTTTCAGCTTTTGTAATATTCTCTTCCCTTCCCTCTCCACTAATATTATTATATCTATAGATTTGCTGATCTTGTCTGATCTAAGAAATGATGGAGCCAGTCATGGTTAAGTACTTGGAAAACAGTTTTCCAGGAAATATCAGAGCTCTAGAAGTTGAAAAAACATGCTAGAAGTCCATGGCAAATCACTTCCATATTGCTATCGAGAAAACAACATAAAAACGACTATCCAGTTTCCAGGATCTAATATGATTGGAGGGAAATTTATATTTGGGTTTTTTTTTCTGGACTCGTAGATTCCCCAGGTGAAGACACATCCTAAAAAGCCTTTGTGAAGCTGCAGCTGATGCCCCAGAGGTGATTATTTCTGATTATTTTTCCAACTGTTGTTATTCATGCTGTCATAATTAATAATTATTTCATAATGAATTGTCACCCGTGATTGTTTTACTAAAATTCTCTTTACCTGGGGTTGCTTTTAAAGTTTATTAAGAACCGTACATATCCAAAAAGCTGAAAACATAATTTTCTACCTCTCTTAGCAGCTGGGTTGAGTTGCCTTTTCTGAACTAGATTCATCTGACTCTTCCCAGCTTTCCCACAATCTCTCACAGTCTCTCACCAAGACCATTAACCACCTGTGAGTGTCTTCCATCAGAGCTGAATGTCCTGCAGCATATAGACAAGCTCCTCTCTATTAGAGGCAGTGAAGTGCAGCTAATAGACCTAGACAGGGGACAGATGGGAGCTTGCTGTTGGTTAGAGAAGGGTTTGCTCTTTGCAAGAGTGTTATAATGACTTGATGGCAATGGAAAGAGGCAAAAAGGAAAGGAAAAAGCACAAATTCCACAGAAAATAAGTATCGAACAACTCAGAAGATTTCTGAGGTGGGTGATAGGACAAGAAAGAGTGATTGCTGTTGGAGATGGCAGTGTATGGGGGGGGGGGGAAACAGGAGTAATTAATCAACAATTCAGCAGATTGAAAACCTCCAATGTTCCTAGCAAAGTTAACCTTGGACAGAACATCTGTCTTCCCTTTTCCCTTGACTTTTTACCTAAAGACATAAGAGTGAAGATAGCTGCAAGGCAGGCAGGCAGGCGGGCGGGCGGAAGGACATTTATGGTCTCACGACATGGAGAAGAGGACCAAGAGAGGAGATATCCCATACCCACTCAGGAGAATTCCCACAGAGGCCATTCAGAGAAACCTGACAGCTGAGAATGACAAATGGTGGAGATGAGCAACAGTTAGCCTTTAAGCAACCAACCTCAGATCCAGCTGAGAAAAGCAAACAACTGGATTTTTGGAAAGAGGGAACAGGGGACAAAGACAGGGGAGAGAGTAATATACTGTAATACTGTATAAAATAAGTAGTAAAGCAATCAAAAAGTAATGAAAGTCTTAACAAGAGGTAGTTAATCAATGAGGGCTAGAAAGGGAAGAAGATTTCAATTTTGGAACTTAGAATAATAATAAATCCAGAGACAAGGACCAGAAATTCAAGGTTAAAATTATTTCTAACTGTAGGGAATTAAGATAAAATAAGACAGAAAAGGAACAAATGTTTAGAAAAATAGTGGGATAAGGTGACACAAATAAGAAATCACAGCATTTAGTATGTAAACATCAAGTACATGCTGTAAGTAATTATATTATAACTCTTTTTTGTAATAATAGCCTAATGTCCTGCTGGGTTGCCACAGGGGACAAGTGGCAAAATGGATAATTTCTCAAAACCTCCTCCCCTTTCATTGCTGCTTAGCACATTACAACACAGGCATTAGAAGGTAGAGCTTGCTTCACAATGGCATGCTGCGTGTTTTGGTATTTTGGCTTCATCATACTTAGGAACTGACAGATTTATATATTTGATAATGTTTTACTGTTATAAATCATTCAGAGGCTGGAGAAGAGGACACCATACAAATTAGGTTTTGCAGAAGGTAAATGGTTTGTCATTATAATTATGTATCCAGTCATTACAAACCGATCAAATCACAAAAATAGATTAAATAACAGTTGTCTTGGTTAGGGAAAGTGGCTGTTATAAAAATGACTCTTTTACCTATGTTGGTTTAACTGTCTCAGGTGCTTCCACTTCATATCTCTCACTAAAATCTTGACAAAGAAGATGCCAAAAAGTTGGCAAAATTTGCTGAAACAACTCATCCACAAAGGCAAGAGAGTTTGATTGAGAAAGACTATTATTTATAAAGCAAGGAAGGAGATTTAGGATGACTCGATTTAAAACATTTTGTTCATGTGTATGTGTGTCATTTCAAGTTAATGACTCCCAATAAAACATATTTAAATGTGGAATGGAAAAGAAGCTAATTCAAATGAAACTAATAGTATAAGAGTATTGCCATATGAAAAAGAAAAAAAAAACGAGAAAATTTGACAATGATGCATTAATGGAAAGAAACAAAAGGACTCTGAAATGCCCCCTCTGGTCCCACTCTTAGGTCTCCATTTAGATTTTTATGAAAGTAAACACATGTAGCTTAAAATCTGAGAAAGGCAAGATTTAAATTATTATTTTTTGGGTAAAATAAAAAAAATAACCTATTTTAGGATACATTTAAGTAGTCTGTGCTTTAAACATAATTAGTTACAAATCCATCAAGTATTTAATTTCACATGAACCCCATAAACCAGGGGTATCAAGCTGGCGGCCTGCAGGCCGGATGTGTGATGCACAGGCCACACCCACCCCAGCTCTGCGAATGGGAAAATGTCGTGAATGTCACATGACGCAATGTGATGTGGTGAGTTTGACACCCGTGCTATAAATTAAGGCTGAAGGGACTATCCATGTAATGAAAATGGAACAACTGATATAAAAAGTGCAACTTTTAAATAAGAAAGTGTTAAGAGCTATCCTATTTAAGAAGAACCACTTGCAATGACTTCTTAGATGGCAACAGAAGGGAAAGAGAAACTTTTTGCTGACATCTGTGGGCTGACCAACTTTTTTCAGGTCAGATAAGGCTATACTTAATCTCTATAGCTGTACTCTAATGTGCAGATATTATCCAAGGGTCATAAAACAGCCTGTAAAAAGTTCCTAGATTCCCTTACTGAGGAAGCTAAGTTGGGTTTTATTTATATACAAAAATCAGTTTCAACCAAAGCAAGAAAAAAACATGTAGACTTTACACAGATGGTATTTAAATGTGTCATGCTTAATCACAGATATGGCTCAGTACAATAAGTAAGAAGAAATTTATTGCCATCTTCAGTGTCAATTTTCAGCTGTTCAAAAATTATGGCAAACAACCTTTCAAGTGCAATTCCTTAAAATATAAACAAATCTAGACTTCATTTAGATCTTATGACAATGTTTGAGAGTCCAAATGAAAAATCTCTTGGACAAAGTATTACCTACGGGTGGAATATTGGAGAATTACTCTTCATAATATTTTGGAATATCTTTAAGTACCGGCAAGAAAATATCACTGCTATCTTCAAAAAGGGGAAGAAAGAAGACCCAACAGATCTCAGACTTGGATAGGCATTTACAATTAACAGGAAGATGTTGTAGACATAGCCTACCTTGACCTCAGCAAAGCCTTTAGACTAGGGTGCCTCAAAATATTGTTCTTTATGAAATGGTAAAATAGGGATTTCCTGTTAGAAGAGCTCAGAGTTGACTGAATGACCAATCCAACGAGTACTCATTAGTGGTTCCAGCATGGGAAAAATGCTTTGAGTGCCACAGGGCTCTGCCCTGCACCCTGTGCTGTCAATATTTTTTTTATCAGTGACTTGAATCAGTGACATTTACAAAATTCACAGATTATGCAAAGGTTCAGAGGAATCTAAACAATGCTTGAGCAGTGGCTGAAATGACCAGAATGGGATTTAAAGAACAAAATGTTAAGCTCTACATCTTGCATCTGAATACAAAAAAATATAAGGTGCAAGTATAAGATGGGGAATACCTAGAAGAAGATGAAGAAGATGCTAACTGATGAAAAAGATGCTAACTGATTTAATTTAAAAGTCTTAGAAATAAAATAGATTTAAAAGCAATCTTTTTTTTCTGAATAGAAATATTCACAGTGGTTCTTATTTAAATGCTTACTTACATATTTATGTAAATAAATACTTGTTTATATATTTGTATTTATGCATTTATATTATTTATGTATTAATACATGCTTATTTATGTGTTTAGGATTCAATATGCATTGTTTTTCTTTATTCTTTCTGTTTGTTCGAGTTTTAAAACTTTATTTACCTTTATGAGTCCCATGGTGGATTTTTTTTTCTTTTCTTTCCCACCCTAATGCTTCATTTGTTGAATAAAAGCAACAAAGATTGTGTAAGAAGTACAGTACTTGGAGGCTATTGAAATCAGGATTTCCTGATGTGGAAGAGCATCATTTTTAACTTCAAGATTTAGGTATTTTAAGCTTTCATCAAGTCCCTTGAGCCAGTTGCCTTCTACTCCTAGCCTCTCAGTCTCCTATCAGCATGCTCTCTGCCAGAGGTTCCCAAATGCAGAGAATTCATGCTGATTGCTATAAGCCAGTGATTACATTGGAAATGACATAAGGCCCAACAAACACCTGGACCAGTGTGCAGGATCAAGAGCTGTGCAACGTTTCACTAACAACCCAGATGTCCTATTGAGTTAGCTGTCATTTTAAAATTGATTTTCCAGATTAAGACTGGAACTAGCAAACAGCAGGCAACAAATGAATAATGAGCTGCCCCAAAGAGAAAAAGGAACTTTTAAGTAGGAAATCTTAATGCTGGGCTTCTTTTGCTGCTAATAATTAGTTTATTGCAGGTTATGTCAGACATTTCCAGTTACTTTCCTTAAGGGACTCGATTCCCCCCCCCCAAAAAAAAAACAAAAACCAAAACAAAACAAAACACAACACCTCTATATGAAATACTTTGGAAGGAAACCAAAATTAAGCAGAGATAGTGTTTACCTTTCAATAGTTTTTAGCACAATAAATATTTTACTCTTGGCTTGCATCTGCTCAATCATCTAAAACATTTCGGCTCCCTGAAGGACTGTTAATGCATTTCTAAAGCTTTTCTGTTTCTCTCGCCTAAGTTTTCCATTATTTAATGGACAGCTAGAGTCTAGCTGCCACCATCAAATAGAATGTAAGGATTCCAAAATGGAACACATAGAATTCTGCCAATGTTTCAAAGTGTAGCACAGATTTGCATTGGAGGTAAAAGCCATGAGTTGGCCATCTGTTTTTGTAAAATAGGAAATTGGCTGAGAAATCACCAGAGAAGAGCAGCACTTAAACAGAATGCTAAACTAATTTGGAACATTTCAAGGAAATAGAGATTGTTTTTAAAAAAGTCAGCCATACCAGTATGTGGGTATATCCAGGTAATTCTTCCAAGGTCTAATTCAAGAATGGGAAACTGTTCAGTCCAGATATGGATTATTTTCTATCCAACCTTGATGTACACAATTTAAAAATACTATTGACATGATATTGCTACCACTGGGGGCAAGCCATTATGGTAGCAAATGAAAAGCAAAAATGATCAGGGAAATCCTGATCACCATAATTCACCAATGAAATCAAATCTTATTATAAAAAACAGCAAATACTTTACTGAAAATTTGGAGAGTTGCCTCTCAGATTTGTGAAGATATGATTTGAAATGTTCTTCCTCTGTTTTGATACCTGAATATTATATATCTTCAAGTCTCTGCCATATCAATTGCATTGATTATGATTTTTTTTCATTGACTTTCACCCTTTATGAATGCTTAAAAAATCATCTTAACCAAGAAATATGTCAAAATATGTCCCTTATGCAGAGCGTTTCACCTCTGTCTCCCAATAGTTACATAGATCTCTATTCAGTCAACTTGATCTTATCACATTCTCTTAACAGCAAGCAAGTGATGCATTCAGAAACATCATAAGTAATCTCAGTTAGCTGTCTTAGGCCATGACAAATAACTGGAGTTCATCTGTGAAAGCCAGAAGACCACAATTGTCTTATCTTGAATATATTGATGAAATCCCATACAGATTGCATATGTCAGCATATGACACTTCAGATTAATCCCAGTGAGTTCAAACATTTGTCACTTAATGAGCTATTCTGCCTATTAAATGATAATCAACTCTCCTGCTTTTGGGCACCCATTCTGGCTGCTTTAAATTGTTCATATATATAAAATCAGGTTGATCAGGTTGGGCACACACTGAATGATATGATATAGACTGAGTAGATATGTAACCATTGTGCTTTTTATAACATGCAAGTGCCATCCTCGGTTGTTTATTTCTGATTTTAACGCACATCATCAATCTAATCCAAAATTCTTTTGCAGGGCAAAAATATTCTACTCAAACAAAGTAATAATTTTGTCGTTTGTATATGCATGATTAAAGAACTGATAGAAGTGTGACAGAGCTTAGAACAGAATAATCACAACAAAACTAGATTCTACTGTGCTGGAACTACTACAACATTTATTCTGAATTCTATATGGTTTGGTTGAGGATAAATTTGGCAGCAAGTCTAATAGAAAATTTCACTGCAAGGCTAAAAGCCTGAATCCAATATATTTATTGCTGGAAACCACCTCACTGCATTCTGATAATAAGGAAATTGGAATTAGTTCCCGAAACTTATAAAGTTTTTGTGAGGAGAATGGAGTATATTTTAAAAGTATTTCTAATGTAGCAAGGGAACTCATTTAATTTATTCAGGTTTTACTCTGAATACTTTAACTCTATTATGTTTTAGTTTTTGTGACCCACTGAGAATCTGACTGACTGAAACTGTGTACAAATTAAAACAATTTTTATATATATATATATATGTGATTATATTTTTTACTGATGTTCTTAAAAATTCAGAGAGACTGGTATAGATCTATTTC
>JANHFL010009334.1:171173-187071 GCA_032468155.1 Oxyrhabdium leporinum | reverse complement strand
AAGCAACCCGCAGGCATTTTCAGAGGCTGAAGTTCCCAGGGTGAGTGTGGAACGCTCCGGGGGCCATGGGGGGGGGAGCAGCTAGCTAGGCCGCATGCGGATGCCATGCGGGGAGCGGAGGGACACAAGCGGCGGCGGCGCCAGGCAAGCTCCGGGGGCCACAGGGGGGGCGGCTAGCTAGGCCGCACGTGGACACTGCACGGGGCGAGCGGTGAGCAGGCGGGCAGGGGCGGGACCAGCCAGAGGTGATATTTTCCGGTTCTCTGAACCAATCAAAATTTTCCCTACCAGTTCACCCGAACCGGTGCGAACTGGCTAGATTTCACCTCTGCTCACTAAGTAGACCAGACCAGGAAATCAACTGTACAGGAAGGCCAAAACTGCTTTTACTGACAGTGTCTTTAAGAACATAATCTTGCAAGTCTAACTGTCCTATACCTCTGCCTCCATTTTATACTCCAGTGAATCAGAATGGCATCTGCCTGAGTCACTTCCAAATGTAATCTTGTTTCGATGTTGTTGTTTTTTTAGAAAGTTCTATCCCCTTTTGCTCAGGTCTTGCATATTTCCATCAAGGTCATCTTCTTTCTGCATTATTATGAAAACAAACGGTGCAGGACATTTTGGTATCTAAAAGGATTTAGAAATCCTTTCTCCCAGGCACACCAATCTATTTAAAGCATTCCTTAGAAAAATCCACAAGTGCATCTTTCTGTTTCTGACAGTAATACGTAATAAAAGCACTAAATAATTGTTACACTTTAATGAAACCCAAATCCACTGCCTGAGAAGACTATCTCTATCCAGGAGGAACTTTTTTCCTTTCAAAGAAAGAGGATAAAGATACAAATACATTTTATGAAACAGAATGCTTGTGTGCACATAACATGATTGGTATTTTAGAAGTACATAGGCAACATAAAAGCAGGAAGCATTACAACATATGCAAAAATGAAACTAGTTAGTACAATAAACAGCATAATTCATAACTGATATTATCTACATAAGGTTATAGTAGTCTCAGCCAAGATTCACGGAGTCAAGTATAATGGTATACTCAGGAATCCTTTGGGGGAAATGTATTTTGCCTTTTTATTTCCAGTTAAAAAAAATATAGCCGAGCTTGAGATTTTAACAAAGTCATCGCTAAAAAGAGAAAATAGGCCTTCAGGAGATATTCTCCTATCCTAAATCAATCTTCTTCAAATTGATATCCAGCAAATGATAGAGTTTATAGCTGCCATAAAACCCTTAACACTGAGAACCAAAACGACTGGAAGAGACAGATTAGGGAAGTCTGTTCTACTTTTATAACCTGGATGGAAAAAGAAATAGATCAAATAACAGTGAGAATCATTAGCAGTAAGAAGAGATGGTTAATGAGAGGGGACAAAGGGGACAGAATTTTAAACACATGGCTTCCTGCATAAAAATCCAGCATTTGGTTATTTCTCCATTTTAAATTGAAGAAGGTAAAAAAGAAAGGCTTTTAGGAAAGCACAAGAAACTTGCCATGAAACTCTGTGGTAGTCCTATTAATATTCTAGTTCTGAGAGAATACAACAACCTGTCCTCAATTGAAAGTCACCATCCCATACTGTTATTTCTCTTGTAGACTCTGTGCCATTTCCTTATCCACCTCCATTTAGCTTGACAGCTAAATCCCCAATGTAACTGATAATTTACAGCAGCTTTACAAACACAAGGCCTGGTGATTTCCAGGAAATGTCTCTGGTTTTCAATGTCTTGTTCTTATGTAAGAATATTTAAAGTTTAAAGAGGCAGGTTTAGTATTTATTTGCAAAGTTAGCCTGTTCCCTTTCCCCAGAGGAGAAAAGAAAACACATTTTGATTCCTCCAGCTTGCTGAAATTATTAATGTTAACAAAAAAAAATCAACCATCACCCTGGGTTTGATTTTTCTAAGCACCTTTCAAATCATGGCTATAAACCTAGACAAACATCTCTGGATAAAAATATAAATGTTGTGATGAAATATTATTTTCGGAAGTAAGTCATATTGCCATATTGAGAGCCTAGAGATTTTGAATCCCCATCTATCCACAGATAAATGTCTATTGACTTTTTTTATAGAATATATTTTTAAAAGTAAAACAGTTTTTTACTGTATCCCAGGAAAAGCAATTTTGAAAGTCTGTCATAATATTAGGAATTTTGAGAACAACTTCAGGAAATTTTACAAAATGCCTACATTGAATGGTTTGGACATCAATAAAATGACTATCATGGGGAAATAGTTATGGTCAGTCATGAAACACCATCTTATCAGAAAACCAGAAGGTATCCTGTGTCAGTCTCTCTGGGCTACCAGGATACCATCATCCCCCAAATTATCTTCATATTTTTCCCTCTGGACATATGTTGTATTTTCAAATCAGGCACAAAATCGTAATTGCTATCCATTATTTTCTCTTTTTTGTAGTGCCCATATGAGTATCAGATGCAAATATTATTGCTAAATAATAGTATCTTCCCATTATGCCAATTTTCCCTTATTAAAAAAAAGAACCAGATGAGGGAATCCTATCAAGCAGACATCAACAAAAATGTCAAGACAATTATAATGAATTTTATTCCATTCCTGTAGGAGATTTATCTTCTATTGACTGCAATGCTTGGCATTCCCTACCCTTCATCAACTGGATGGTGCCCTGCGCAGATATTTCATATTTGGCTGCTATTGGCTGTTTATCCAACAATGACCCACTACGCCAATGAAGTATCCCTACCCTTACCATTCATGCTCTGTTCAACTCTCATAACTTCCTATAAGGATACTTCTATTTTCCATCCAGGGTGGTTGAAACTTTCTTCCCTCTCTGCCAACAGAACTTTATTTAAAAAATAGTGTAGGAACATTGTTGCTTTGACTCTATGAAACAAAACAAGAGAAGTTGCTCCTCATTAGAAAGTTTCCATGGCCCTACAGAGGAAATTAGGAATGAAATAACATATTTCCTATGGCCTCATTTACTGTAAGCCTCTCACAGAGAATGGAACAATATTGGACAGGAAGTATCAGATACTGACAGGCCAATTCACAAGGTTTGTTTGTTGTTCCTATATAGATGGAAAGGGAAAGAAGCAAGAGAGTGACCAATAAAGCCTTGTAGTAGCTATAATCCAGACTGACCAGCAGCCAGTCCTATTGCTAACTGAATGGAATCTGAATTTTGGAAGTTATCTTCGGATGCAACAGGGAACAACATGGGAATCAAGCAGCAGAGGCTATGGCATGGAATTGCCCTGAATGAATTCGGCTGCATTCATTCTAGCTCAGAAATAATCAAATGTGTCCATTGCCAATGAGTGTTATTCTGCGTAATTTGTACATAAAATATTTAAGTTACATTTTGTTTGAAACCAGGTCTGTTCTGAGGCTAATTGCCTTGTCCAAATTAGGAATTTGGTGCCCTCTGTGCCCAAATATTTTTGGACCTGGTTCTGTTTATGAGATACATATTTTTTTAAGGAAGATAAAAATATTTTTTTCATAAGTTTTTATTTTATTTTTGAACATAAAAATATTTGTGGGGTCTTCCCACCCCAACAGATCCAGTAGAAATGGCATGCTTAGTTTAATTGTTTAAGAATATATTGGATATCAGGTGCCAGAATTACCAGTCATATTTCTACAGTTTTGGAATTCTGAACTTTCATTCAATACGGAATATGCCATTGAATTTAACTGGTAGGCTAGCATTGGGCTTGTTGGACGAAAAAAATCCACCTTAGGGTCTGTTTAAACATCACGGTATAAACCGTTTTATTGACAAAAATTATAGTGGAAGCATTGCCTAGAGACAGGTAGAATTACAAGTCTTCTTTATTGGTATATGAAAATCAACCCATCTGTTAATTGGTTAAATTATGATTCCTGTTAATCAGCGTCAATATCATAAGTAACTACCATTAATAAAAGTAATGCAATTATCATGATTAAGTTTATCCATTTTAAATATTATTATATAAGGGTTGAATAAATGGAACCATTCTTCTCTAAACAATAAGGTCTTTACTAAAATAATGGACCTTTAAATTTACCTTTAATTTGTTGTTTTTCCTTTGTTTTTCAGAGTTGGCTGCTAATAGATCTCAGCCAGCTAGTACTCTCCCTGAGGCTAGATTGCATTCTTAAGGTTAACACTTTCACTTATCTTGTTAGTGCTTTGTTCCATTCAGTGCAGTTGTCGATTCCAGGTGTATGACTGATTTTGCTTGAGTTTACACTTGGCCTTTTAAATCATTTACGGTTCAATCTGGAATCCTCCAGAATTTCTCCTCCAGTGTTTTTGAAGGGAGGGAAGCAATTCTTATAAGAATCCATTCATCACATTTCCCCCAGAATTATAAAAAAATAATGAATAAAATGAAACAATACAGAAGTCACAAATAGAGGATTAACTGGAATCATAACATAATAAGAAATAGAGGATAAGTTATTGTAATAACTGTAAGGCATACACACATCTGCATATTCTTGTCATTCCTATGTATGATTTTGGGATAATTAAGGTTAGGCAAAGTGCAGAAAAAGAATAAGAAGTAGTAAACAACAATAATACTAATGTAAGTTAAGGGTAAAATAGGAGATCTGTGGCATCTTTGGTGCTCTCTGAGCTTGGTTGTTTTCTTGAAGGTATTTCATTACCAAACTAGGTACTATCATCAGTGCTAGTTGGCACTGGATTTGCTCTCATTTTATATATTAGTGGTTTGCTCTATCAGTTGGTGGGAGAGGTCTTATTGTTTCTTTATTGGCTGTTGTTTAGTGTTAGCTTTAAAGGAGATCTAACTACAAACAGGTTTAATCCAGCATTATAGATAATGCTTTCCATGTGTTTTTGTTCTTGCAAACTATCCTTGCTTCCACTGACTGCTATTTTGCTTTTATTCTTTAAACTTAACTCTTGTTTTGCAGAACTCAAAAGCTTCATCTAAACCAGGGCTGTCAAACTCCCGGCCCATGGGCCAGATGCGTCACGTGCTGGCCACGCCCATGCCCGGTTTAGCAAAGGAGAAAAAAGTTGTGATACATCACGTGACGCTACCATGATGATGTGAGTTTGACACCCCTGATCTAAACACTCTTTCTCAGCCTCTCTAACTCTCAGTGATTAATTTCATATCTTGGTTTTCTTACCCAGCCAGAGTTTGCTTTGCTTCCTTTCAATGATGCTGAGTATATTCCTGGATGTTTCTGAACTAATACCAACTCAGAAATAAGTAACTGTAGCTACGCAAATAAAAGCACACATGCAAATACCTGTTTTTATGTTCAATAATTATTTTCAACTATATATTTCCTCAAAAGAAAAACAGTATCTCTCTCTTTGAAAGAACTTACCAGAGATATTAGAATAAGAGTCAACAACATTCTTTCAAAAGAAACTTATTTTCTTTTGACTAAATTTCTGTTGCTGTTTTAAAAAATGCAGAAAATGTAAACTTTTAATAGCTTACTTGATGCATATTTTAATTAACACATTACATAATATCATTTTTTAATTATTATTGCCAGCCTACTTGGTATACCCAAGTATCCAACTCACATAACCTAAAAATATCTACAACATTTCTGATCATCCATGGAACGGGCAAGGCCAAATTTTCGGCTCATTTTTATTATTGTGGGGAGATCTGGGGGCAAACGGATTGGTGGATTCTAGATATAGCCAGGAAAGAATGCCTTAGAGCTAAAGCATTTTTCTATTCATATAAAACAATTTCTCTTAATTTTATCTCCATCTAAAATGCTAGGCTCCAAATCCTATATTTTTCCCCAAAGATCTCCATCCTATAATCTATAGAAGTAGATACAAAATTTTAGAAAATGAAAGGAAGAATCCAAGCTAATAGGCTTGAGATATGTAGAATTTCTACTCCAGTACTCCAGCTAAGAAAATATAATATATCCTGAAATATATCACTCATTGTACATAAAACAAGTCACAAAAACAGTCACAAAAGAGAAAGAACTGCTGCCCAAATCAATGTTTTCACACAGCACTGAACTTCTGAGAGAAGCTATTGTACCACGATCTCAGTCACAAGAACAGGGATCTTATCAAGCATGGAAATTTGTATGTGAACATTTATAGTCACTCTATTACATTTAATGTAAATCTAATTGAAATACATGAAACTCTCTTTGTAGCCTTAGTGTAAAATAGCTCTGATATTTATTTACGAGCTTTACTCTGCCTATCAGCCATAAATTTATTGAAATCACTTGAATGGCAAAAAGATCAATTTGATACTTTATTCATCACTAACAGCTTCCAAGCCACCAATCTCATTTGTTAGTTATAAAATAAACTCTGACATGTCTAATAAAGATATAATTGATAGGTTGACTTCAAAGTAAGGGATCTTTATATCCCCCATAAGGAATAAATTTTATTTGAAAAGCTGAAGACAATAAAAATGAGAAAAAATGACAAAGGCAGTGCTATGTGAGTTTTGAAAAGTAATTTATTTATATAGCTTGAATTAATTAAATTATTCACATTTCTAAAAAAAGGTCTACTTTTATAGACATGCAATGTCTATAGAACAATGTGAAACAATGCAACAGAAAGCACATATCTAAACCATTTTTTAAAAAAATACTGACAGATGATTTAGAATGTTCAGCATGATTCCACAAACTGTTCTGATCTACAAACTTTTTCTAAGTCATTACAGACTGGATAAAACAGTCATCTGAAGATGGGTAAGCTGAAATACTAAGGATTCAAAATCCCTTATAATTCAGATATGACAGTCTATAATGAAGTGTTTCTATAACAAACTTCTCTAAGTTTTGTAATTCCCTGACAGCCATTAGTACAAGTCAGGGTTACCAAAGCTGCTTTTAACATTGCGAAGTCAGCATCATACACTGCATGTCCTACAGCTAAGAATTATGCTGAGGTGATAAGTACAATGTATGTTAGACTTGATAAGTGTGTTATAATTGGCAAGATAATAATACAAGAATCAAAATTTGTATCAGGAAAACTTCCTAACTCTATGTTTCTTAAAAGTACTATGGTGAAATCATAGCCTCTTTTAAGTCTCTCTTTGTCAAATCAAACTGACAACCTTCTTCAATAGCTTTTGAACAGGACTTAAAATTTTATCAGGAAAATTCTTGTCTTCATCACTGTGGACAGCAAATGACAACTAATTTTATGTGAGCCACTTCATCTGGTTTTTGAAATCTTAGATCAGACCTTGTGGGAATGAAAATAAAGTAAAGCTGAAGGATCCAATCTGGATAGGTCACCAGGACTAGAAGTATAGTCTTCCAATTTTTTGGACTTGTTCTGGATCCCATCCTTAGAAAACTTCTCTCTGCCAGAATGTGTGGTTTGGGCTATTCTATGCATAGTATTAATGTGGTGCCTGGTTATGTTTGGCTTTGTATTTGTTGATTGGGGTGTTGATGGTGGCTACTAAGTTATTGGCTGTTGTTTTCTTGTGCTGCCAAGTCCTCAGCTCCTACGAACCTGATAAGATGGTAGTAAATCAGCACTCCTGTTGACTGACAAGATACAAAGTAAAGCGGTATATGTTTTGAGGTCGAATGGAAGCTTGTTCTATGTCATATGAGCCCCATTTCTTCGTTACATTGCTGTCGATGTACAATATCATGAAATTCCTGTTCAGTCTTTAGATAATGTGTGAAAATTTAAAGTTATTTCTAAACAAATTGTTATTTCTAAACAAATTCCAAACTTCACTGAACTTCATAGTTTCTGCAAATATAATTTTCCTCAGGAAGTGTTGGAATCTGCTATACAATACTGACATACTACTATAATGACATACTGACATCTGCTATTCTGACATACAAAACATGGCCAGGCTCTATTTAATTTTTCATACTTTAACTTGTTTGTAATGAATTGTTTTATGGCTATGGGATGAATTTAATGAATAAAAATTGATTGTGCTTTGTTTAAATGTAAGTTTGAAAAAAACCCTTTTATTACCTAGCTTATTGCAAGAGATAATCACTGAGAAATTAATTTCCCTGTACAGATTTTTTTTCCAGTCAAATTCCCCTCCCTTCCACCCCACATATACTGCTAATATTCCAAAGAGGTAAAATATGCAGCCACATGATCTGGTGAAACACAATCAGAAAAAAATAAAATCTAAGTATTATTCATGAGAGGCATTTAAATGGACTCTTCGATATGAGAGTTATCAGGTATCATTGTATAAGTGAAATGAAATAAATTAAATGTGATCTCTATGCAACAGTTCCTATGTCTTAATCTAGGTATTTGACTGAGGAAGAAACATTCTTTTGTTGAGTTTGCTTCTGTCTGTACACAAAAGCAGGAAAATTAATTCATTTCAAAAGGCTTTTGTAAAGAGCTTTCATGGTGCTTTACATGAAACACATCATGGAGTGGGATCATTTAAGCCAATTTTATCCACAAACTCTTTTGAATGTCAGGCTGATGGGCTATCTCACCATGTAGCTAATCGTTATGTTGAATTGTTTCATAAAGACTTATCTCTAGAAAAAATGGTGTAGCTAGCTTTTTCAGTCTTATAATCATTTTAGCTATTCTATTTTTCTCCACTATAAACACTGGATAATTAGAGGCATGTGATATCAATTTTCTTTTGGGGAGGTCATAGCTAGATTTCAGCTGATATTCTGGCAATGGCATTAGTTTATGACATGTTAAATGAGTTGCTTAAAATTAATCCATATATCAACATTATTTTATTTGAATGGCTAGATTGTACGCATATCAATACAATGTGATGGAGTGTCTAATATAACACAGGAGGAAGTAGCAAGACTATTACAGGAGGTTGACACAAAGATGCTTTTCAAAAGGCAACTGGACTTTCTTTCTTTCTTTTTTTTGTTTATTCCACTGAAGACACTTTGCTTTTCATCCAAGAAGCTTCTGGCTGAGGAAAAAAAAAGAAAGAAAGAAAGAAAAATAGGGGGTGGGGGATAAGAAAGTCCAGTTACCTTTTGAAAAGCACCTCCATAAACATACAGGAGGTTGACTGCTATAGAAAAGATTCCTTTATTTTAGTGTAGTGAGAAGAAATGAAAAAAGGTTTAAGTTCAGCTTAATCATGCTTGATCAAGCTGAACAGGAGAATTGCTTTGATAGGTTTTCTTATTTCATCACTAGCAAGAGATATATTAAAAAGCAACTGAAAAACAAAACATAATATCTTTATTGTGAATTAGAAATTAGAATATTATGATACAACTGATAAGACTTTGTGTTTGCACTGGTATTCTTCTTTGCTTTTTAACTGAAATGTTATAAGCTACACTTCATGTTTTAAGAAACTATCTTTTTGGAAATCATAAAAAGTGACTAGGGGCCAAGAATGAGTTTTGATCTGAACTAATGATGGAAAACCTTACTTTACTAACATAGGAACTGCTAACAAATTTGAAGAATCAAAGGACTTTAACACAGGGAGAACAATAGATTTACAAAGGGAATCCATGAAAAAAAAAGATGAAAAGAATCAGTAGTGCAAGATTTATAGTTTTAGGCTATGTTTTAGAAAGAAAAAAGACAGGGTAGAGTTATGTGGAAACCACAAATTAAACACATAGGAACAATTAGAATTCTAATCCTCAATCCCGTGTACTCAGAAATAAGGAATATAACTCATCTACATTAATGGACATCTCTGTGAAATATCACTGATGATTAGAACACCACACCTCTCCATATTTGTTTCTCAAATTATGGAAGAAGCTTCTATCTCAGATAATACTTAAGCTCTATTTTGTATTTTGCTTCACACAACAATTTATATGATAGTTTTACAGCAGTCCAAACAAAATTTTAGTAAATTGCAAGATTTGAATTTAAGATTAAAGCTTCTTTTTTAGTCACTCGGGAACCAAGCATTTACTAATTATTGGCATTATATTGAAATGTAGTGGGATTGTATATGCGACACAGCAGCTTAATAGTTGATATATTGCTATACTAAATATGAAAAGATTCATGTAATTTATTAGGAGTAAGGATAAGAAACCTATTTTTTAACCATTGAACCACTTGGTATTATATATTTTAAGAAAGGAAACCTGGTACCTATTAAAAACCAGGAGATCATGAGTTTTTAGTCCTGCATTAAGCACAACACTATTTGGGTGATCTTGGACCAGTCACTTTCTCTCAGCCCTAGGAAGAAAGAAATGGCAAAACACTTCTTGCAAAGAAAACTGCAGCAACACTGACTCTTATATGAATAAATGAATAAATGAATGAATGAATGAATGATCACACACAGATACACAAACACACACACACAGTAGTTCTGATATAATCTAATAAAAGTTAATTTGCTAAACTTTTTTTTAAAGGAAAAGTTACTTTTATCAAAATTATCATGAGTAACTTACAGGATTCTTCCAGATGGTCAATTATGGAGTTGCCAAGGAATGTATAGAAATGTTCTGTTTTCATTGTGTCATCATTCTTTCAGGGGGAAGCTATTTTGAGGAAACTCAATATTTTTATTTTGCCCAGAATAGGCAATGAGGAGGCTGTGACAGAAGACAATGCCACTAACAATAGCATCCTCCAAGTCCAAGAAAAATTCAAAGACTGAAAATAAACTAGGAAAAGTGAGGTGTCTTTCACAGAGAGGGGGGAAAAGCCTTATCTATACTAGAATTACTCGGCAGCCATTTGTCCAAAATGGTATAAAGCAGGGCTGCTAAACTTGCGGCCCATGGGCTGGATGCATCATGCACTGGCCATGCCCATGCCTAGTTTAGTGAAGGGGGGAAAAGTCCCGATACGTCACGTGATGCCGCTGTGACAATATGAGTTTGACAACCCTGGTATAGAGTCTCCTGCTTGAGCAGGGAGTTGGATTAAAAGACCTCCAAGGTCCTTTCCAACTCTGTCATTCTGTTAATAGGATATGGAGCTACTTCCTCAGTAAAATTATTGAGAATTTTGCCTCTTCTACAAGGTGCCATAGATTGCTTCATGCTACGCTAACAGGTTCATCTCACAAATATTTCTCCTGTGGTATGTGCATCTGCCGCCCCAACCTTTTACCAGTGACAAACAGAATGATCAAGGTGACAGACTTACATAAACTATGTGGCTGAATTATCTGAACATCTGCTTATGTTCATAATTCTGGTTACATAATTTCCAGGCCCCCAGGCCCCTTCTACACCACATTATTTGTATTTCAACCTTATCCATACCAATGCCCTCCGAACGTGTAAGGATGATAACTCTTAGTATGCCCAGCTACCATAGTTACTGAACATGCCATCTGGAAAGCTATAAAATGGTCTCTGAATAGGAAGGAATCCATTAGGAAAAGAACACTTAATTTCTTTTGTTCACAGATAGAAAAAACACCATCAAACAAACCAAGATGGTAACTATGATACCCCTGTCCCTTTTGTATGTTAAACACATATAAAAGAGAGGTGGGGCCTTGCTTTCAGTCAGAGTCAACATTTTGCTTTTGTTTGGGCCCTGATTCCATAGATACCAACAAGTTGAATTTGGAGGCAATGTGAAGGTTTTTAGATCTGCAGGGAAATATAAATTAACTCTAACAAATACAGTTCACGATCACTGACCTTCTTCAAGTCTTTTTCTTTAAGTAGATTTTTCTCCATATAACATTGTAACAGATAACATAATGAATTCAATTTCTTTGACTTCTTTCCCCTACCATATAAAACTGAAGACAAAGGCCTTTATTACCACATTTTGATAGCTCTACCTTTAAAGTAGCTGTAGCAATTGCTGAAGAAAAATTTTAAAAACCATGTCTAGTAAAGAAATGTACCAGCGATACAATGACATCATTAGAAAGATATGTATATGAAATTAGGATGAGATTATACATCTGCCTATTTTGCTAGACCTAATTCTGTTGAGAAACTGGAATTGGAAGTGAGCTTGGGCCTATCCATATACAGCACAGTCCATGCAGAAAAAAGAAAGGAACCTTAAAGATCATCTATTTGAATCTCTTGCCCATGCCAAAAATATGTACTGTCTTCCAGAATTAAGAGTTGTCGTGAAATTTGGTGAATGTTCCTACTTTAAGTGGATTTAGGAAGCAATCAAGGCATTTCTGGAAAGTGGATGCTAGAAATAAATCATACAAAATAGTTGCTATTTTCAGTCCTTTATACAATTTCTGGAAGAAGGTAACATATTGCATTATAATCAAGCATAGTAAAATAAAACTAAATGGAATTATTAACAACAAACTGTAAAAAAAAAGAGAATCTGGCAAAATAATAGACATATCAATCTATAAAGCAAAATATTTTATTGCCAACCAATTAAAATTTATCAGCACTCTCTGATGCTCATACCCAACAATAAGTCCTTTAATTTAATTAAACAAACCTCTATTCACTCTAACAATTGGATTTTTTCCCCCCAAGTAGTAGGTAGAAAGGAAGGGACAAATAGCTTTGATCAAAATATTGAATGGATTTCCTGAAAGGGTCTTTTGAAATTACAGCAAAAGTGGCATGAAATTAGTCTCAGGGCTGCAATAAATGAGATTTAGGATTGTCTATCCATCAAGTTCCTATATTAGGTTTGCAACAATGTATTTATTTCATATAGGAGAATTTTATGATAAGGGAACACATCCTAGCATTAAAGTTTTATCTTCTTTGTGCTATCTGGTGAACAACTAATGAACTATAATGAAAAAGAAGTTCAAACTTGCCAAATAACCCGTTGTTGTTTAAAGAGCACTTACTTCAAATAACCTAAAAGCTCGTGCTCACTTTCTTGTGTCATTTTGGGTAGCTTTTGGTAGTAATCTTTTGATGCTATTTTCCCCTACCACACATTAGCCCCACAACTATATTAACATCCCTTTTTTTCTGCTTAAGTCTATAGTTTTCATTTCCATTATTTGAGAAAAGCAGCATACAGCAGCTGGTATCAATGATCTGCTTTTAGTTTAGCGGTTCAATCCAGATCTAACTAAAGGACAGCCAAATCCATCTTTCTTAAACAAAGTGAAGAGTCTGAGCTTTTGGCAAGAAAGCAACTTTGCTTTTACATATTTTCAGATTTTGTAAAAGAACCTCTTAGCAGATGGTTTCCATTACATGGAACATTTCTGAGCAGCTGCTGCACAGTTCAACTATTTGAAAAGTCTTTGTCAAATGACCACAAAGGCAGCATATTCTGGGTCCGTGGTTGCTCTGCTCTCCTGCATACTTAGTCAGAAAAATATTGGATCACATACAAATTGTGCAGGATAAGAAACTTGGCCCACTCTGAACTTTTTGCTCTGTAACTCTGATAAGCTTTTGTTGCTGTCTGGAGTGGCTGAAAAGCATACAAATCAACCCCAAATTTCTAGAAGACACCAGGTTCCTATTTCTGAATTACATGGATTAGTTATTAGCACATCCAATTCTTAAAGTTAATGCTGTGAAGCTGCACTTCAAAATGCTTTAAAACTGAACAAAAAAAAAAAAACCTGCCTTCCAAATGCTGTAGAAGTGCTATCCAAGTTTCGAACTGCTTACTCACTCTGGGGAAATAGTAGGATTATTTTGAAGGGAAAAAAGCAGCAAGTTATTTTGCAAATCATGAACTCTGGAACAGATTTTTATAAACATGTTCTGCTCAGTAACAAGGTTTCGATTCTCTGAACGCACAATCCCTTGCTATCAGCAGACTTAAAAGTGAAAGAAAATAGCCCAAGTTTTATATTTTCAATCTGATTCAGAATTTTTAATCATCAGAACTTAAAAGGAGTGCCTCGGAATTTAAAGCCTGTTCTAAAGGCGACTCTGTCAAACTTAAGTAAGGTGCTGGATGTCAGCAAAGCAACCTGGAAAGCTGAGATTTGCCTTGAAGACAACAAGCAGGTCTATTTTACTTATATTTGGTAAGAGAACCGGAGACCATTTTGGCAGGAGGAGGCAACATTTCTCTGCGACATCTGTGCACATTCATGCACTAACCTATTTCTTTGTAGTATCTGTCATTCTTCATTGCTGAAGGAAAACCCACAGGGACACAAAAAGCTTCCAACCCTCTCCCCTCCCATACAAGACAAGTAACAGACAAGATATGGGCACTGAAACTACATCAATAGTTTCATCAGGCTAGAGGCACAGTTTTAACATAACGATGAAACACTGGGAAAGACCTACTTTCATCCAGTTTCAAATGAAAGATCACAGAATGTTGTAGCATGTTGGAAGATGAGACTGCACAAGGAGACGTGAAATAAAATGACACAGCATTTAGCATCACCCAGTAGATCTCAGCCAGCTGTGTTACTTTCACTACAGGTAGCCTTCGACTTAGGACCACAATTGAGCCCAATATTTTTTTTGCTAAGCGAGACGTTTGTTAAGTGAATTTTGCTCCATTTTACAGCCTTTCTTGCCATAGTTGTTAAGCGAATCACTGCAGTTGTTAAATTAGTAATGTGATTGTTAAGTGAATCTGGTTTTCCCATTGTCAGGTCATAATAAGTGATCACATGATCCACAGACACTACAATGGTCAAACATGTGAGTCAGTGTCCAAGTGTCTGAATTTTAATGGCGTGACCGTGGGGATGCTGCAATGTTATAAGTGTGAAAAACGGTCATACATCACTTTTTTCAGGGCCTTTGTAACTTCAAACAGTCACTAACTGAACTGTTGTAAGTCAAGGACTATCAGTATATGGTAAAACTGGTTAATTGATGTGGCTTGTCTCTCTGAGGGTCCCAAATAAGGAACAATTACTCAGTTATCATAGTCAATGTTAGGGCCCCAAGCAATGATTCTGGTTACTAGACAAAACTGAAAGCCATTTTCAATATTGTCCAAAATGAAATGGAGTCATAAAATTGCATACAGTGTAAGAGTAGAAAAGAAGAACTGGAAGGATGGCGTGGAAAGAAAAATAAATGGATGTCTTTGAGAATAATATTGAGTGTGTGATTTGCATATCTCCTGGCATTTAGAAATTGTATTTTCCCCTAGAGAAAATGGAGGGAAAGATTAGGAAAACTCCCACAACGCTTTCTGTTTTAAAGCACAGAAAATAAGAATAGATGACGTTGAAAAAAACAGAAATCAAACCTTTTAAGTTAAACAAATCTTTCAGTGAAATTAAAAAAAAAAAAATAAAATAAAAAATCAGACTCAGCTCAGTGTATACGCAAAGTTTGAAGAACTGGTGAGATTATCCATCATCCACAATAAACCAGGATTTGAGTCATAAGGGAAAAATGTGAAGATGCCAAGCAACGGGGAAAAACAAAAGAAGGCACCTTAATTTACTTTATCAATTAAAGTCACAGTATTAATGCGACAATCCTAAACAGAATTACTAATTAAACCAGTTTATCCATAATCATAAAATGCTTAATTGACATTAGATGCTTTGCTGATTTCTTTTTTAAAAGCCTTTCTTCTCAATCAGGCTCCTATTTTAAAAAAATCCAATACAGTCAACCATACTTTTGAATAAATGTAGCATGAAGAATTAGAATTATATGCTTATATCTTGACTCAGACATACAGAATTTCACTGGAATTAGAGTAAAATATTTGTTGTACAGGCCTTGAATTCAGTGCCTTCAAAAAGCTTTAAGGACAAACAGGAACTGCCTGTTTGCTGCCTGCTATATAGAAGAATATAGTAGGTGCACTCCAAGTCCCTTCTCCTACAAATTGTCATCTTGGAGGATGAACAAAGCATACTTTCTCCATCACAGTCCCTAATCTCAGGAACCAAAAATATAGACATTGCCACTCTCCTGGGGTTCTTGAAACCTGACTTTGATCCTGAATCTGATATTAATGTACTGTGTGGCAGTGTGTGTCTCGGGGGGGGGGGGGGGTGTGGTTACTTGCGGTTAT
>JANHFL010009334.1:145484-171073 GCA_032468155.1 Oxyrhabdium leporinum | reverse complement strand
TTAGTCCAGACTGTGTTCTTTTATGTTTTTCATTGCTTTTATCATTTTTTGGTTTGATATGCCATCCAGTCTATTGGAGTTGGGTGCCTATGACAAATTTAAATAAATATTAAAAACAAACAGCTGAATACAGCAATAGCAATAAGACTTATGTACCACTTCACAGTGCTTTACAGCCCTCTCTAAGTGGTTTAGAGTCAGCATATTGCCCCCCAACAATCTGGGTCCTCATTTTACCGACCTTGGAAGGATGGAAAGCTGGGTCAACCTTGACCCGGTCAGGACTGAATTCCTGGCAGTTGGCATAATTAGCCTACAATACTGCATTCTAGCCACAGGACCACCATGGCTCTTTATTGTATATCATAAACATTCTACAGTTAATACCTACATACTGAAGCAGATAACAGGACATAAACAAGTAATTTCCCCATTCTGGCCATGTCTGTTTGTAATAATCAGGGACGGAATTAACAGGCCTGTTCTTACTGCCAAGCCCTATGCTTTAACCAAGAGGTAGCAAGAGGTTCACTGGTCACGTGTGTGCATTTACACATGCAGTCGCTTCGCTCGCACACGCCTCATTGGGGCTCGTGCAAAGCTACAGGAAGGTAGCTGATGAAGAAACCAGATCCGGTGAGTGCAGCAGGGGCGGCACGGAGCTCACCTGAGCAGCTGGGGTGGCAGAAAAATGAGTTATTTAGCGATAGCTTAGGGCAAGGGTGGGTCAGCCAGAGCTCAGAGCAAGAGGTTCACCCGAACCTCTGCATCCATGCAACAGCCCACCCCTGGTTTTAACTCCATAAAATGTGTGCAAAAGAAAAAAGAAAAAATGGCTTAAATATCTATGATAGAACCTCATGCAATGAAGTTTTTAAGTTATGTTATTTTATCGACCTGAAATGCGACTACCACTGAAGAGAGGAATGCATTTAATAAATATCATTTTCTTTCAATGTCAGCTTGTAAGGAGGGTTTTGGGTTGTTGTTGTTTTTTGCAGTTTTGATAATTAGAAAAAGCTAGCTATTGGACTATTTATAACTGCCACGTCATTTTGGTTGAAGACAATGAAAAAAATCCGGCAAGTCTTTTTTTTAACATTCTGAAAGGCCTATGCTGTAAGAAACTTCACTACCCTATTAGCCATATTGTTCACTTAAAAGCAAACACATAAATAAAAGAGAAAAGTAGCTGCCACAGGAAAATTCTTTTGATGCTCTCCTACTGAACCCCAGAAGCAGAACTGTATTCAAATTCTGTCAACTTCAACCATAAGAATTCCTCTCTCGAGAAACATCACTGAAATTCTGTGACAGAGAAGGAACAGACTGCAGCAATTAAGTATCACAGACGGTTAAGAGAAATCTGAGAAAGGAAAAAAAATCGGGACAAAATTTGTTTTGGTCCTATACTGTATGTAGAATCAATTAGCAGTAATACAGAAGCTGGCTGCGTTTTCAAAAAAACCTTGTTTTTCGGATTGTTTTCCTATGCTTCCAGCATTCTAAAATGTCGATTTGCTAGAAGAGGAATGTCTAACCATATGCATTCTTAGTAAACCAATAACAAACCTCAGCTTAAAGGCATTAGCAGTCTTTTGTAATCGAGAAGTAAAGTCTTATACTTCAAACCGTAATAGGATTTATCATTATGCCACATCATCATTTTTAATCACAGAACAATAACCATAGGAACATCATCCTGATAACCTTCAGAATTCCATTCCGCTGAGACAGAGGCATGCATTTAAGAAACATCATTTTTTTCCAGGTCAGCTTGTGGGGGAAGGTTTTTTTTGCATCTTTGCTAAGGCTGCCAACAGGACCACAGACATTTTGCCAAGATATTTGTACAGATGCGTGAGTAGATCTGCAGCATCCAATTGTTCCACTTACGTGTCTGGTAACCACAGAAGACAGCCTTAGCCAGCCAGTTAGGTTGAGTTGACAGCTTCTCGGTATGATTGGCGTGGTTAAGGACAAGCATAGCAGGCCAGTAAATCTAGCCCAAGGGAGACAGGGTTTGCCAAATACGAAGTCTGCTTTGTGATAAAAGGAGGAGGCCGAGTTCTGCCTCCTCCCCCACCCCACCCCCACTAACTAGCAGATGGTAGCAACATTTGGCAACTCTCCTGCTTAGCTAGGATTCATATTGATATCCTAGAAATGAAATGAAAGCTCTTGTATCCCATTACCGCTCCCCTGAGCTATCTAGTACCCATCTGGAACAGAAAGTAAAGATTCACACAGCTTTATTTTCAAAGGCAGCAAAAGGGAAAGGACATTTCGTTTAAAGGGGGAGTGGGAAGGTTGGGTGAAAACATACCAGAGCAAGTATTTTGTTTCATTTAAAATAATCTCTTTCTGCAAGTGATAGACTATACATACATACATATATATTTTTTACAAGAATAAACCAGATTCTTATCTACAAATTGAAGAGCCCAGAGATCTTTAGTGCAAACTACTGCTGGCCTGCAGCTTTTAAATCGGTAAACTTTGGATACCCTAAATGGTCCATCAAATTTGAACAGATATCCTCAATCTGCTTAATTTCCTCTGGAGGCATATTGTGCTGCCAAGCATGGATGCCCGCCGGAGAGATTTCTCCTTCATAAGGAAGATAGAAAAGACTGGTAGATGTAGCAAATAGTATTTGGTTTAAGCTGGCTGGAGACAGAGGCATGCCAAGGAAGTCATAGATAGCTTCAGCCGTCTTCTGGGGAGAGTTGACAATATCTTCAAATTTGATCAGCTGGTAGTTGGCTAGCAGCAAACCCTTATTTACTCTCAGGGTGGCTGCTGTGTTGGCCAGCCATAAATGGGACATCACAGAGACAGCATTTGAATCTGAAGCGGTGAGCTTCTCTCTCAGAGCTTCATATTCAAAGGCATAGTCTGAATTAGAACCACATTTTTCTTCATGACTGTCTCCTTTGAACAGCTTAGTCAGGTGCTGTGGTACCTTCCTCAGGGAGTAAAGGCTAGGCTGGTTTTTGTACAACATTGAGTAGATCCAGGCACGTGGGTCTCGAACCACATAAAGCGCTCTCAGAGAAGGACCAATGACTTCCTGAAGAAAAGGTAACTTTAATGTCCAACTTCCACTACTCAGACTAAGGACAGGGTGGGCATTTGGATAAGAGGCGAGGTGTTGCCTCAGTTCCCGAATGTATTCAGCTTCTTTGTCTGAATTTCCTCGCAGGCGGTTTCTTTGCTCTACAATAGATTCTCTCTTCCTGGAGCGTCTCTTTCTATCTCTGCTAGTGGAAGAATGCTGTACCAACTTACTTCTGCTGGTTTCATGCAAATGGATATTTTGTAAGTGAAGCTTTGTGTCTTTTACTAAGGAAAGCAGCCAGCCCTGGAGGATTCGAAAAAGGCCGCTCTGAACATCCGAAGCTTTCCATTCACAGGCATCAACAAAGGTGTCAATCTCAAATTCAGTTTCAGGGATATCAAGGTAACCCGTTGGGATCTTGATATAGACAAAATCACTAGTGTTGTAAAAGAGCTGCTTCAGAATTTCTGCCCCTGAACTAGGGAGGGAAGTGATGACAACATTAGGCAAATTAGGATGTCCTTGGTCCTCCCTTTCACTTGGTTCCATATTTGTCATGCTGCTAGTCCACTTTGCGCAAATCAGCTGAGTGCAGGAGCTCCACACATCTACAAGTTCAATAAACCACAAAGCGATCACCAGGATTAAGACCCAGCGCAAAAGCTTACCAAAGGAAATGTAAAATCGCCAGTGAAAAGCCAATATGGCCAAGCTAATCCCCAAAATAAATCCTGCTATCACATTCACTTTAAAGCCAAAGGGGAAAATGGATTTATGAATAAGTCCCTGCTTCCCTATCATCTTAGTGCCCAGGCCAAACTGTGTAACCTTTCCTTCAGTGGTTACTGTGGCATAGCCACCAAATCCTAAATAACGGAATCTCGTCCACAGATTGAGATACTCTGTTACAACAGAGTAGATTATTTCTGTGTTGTTGATGTTTAGAGAAATCCGATAGCCCGACTGGACATCGTCAATAAACCTGCAGCTAGAAACATTGACATAAGGCCCATAGAACACATAGGCAATTCTCGCAATATTACTCTTTGTAGAGAAAGTGACATTTACAAACTGAGTCCATCTCTTTTTGAACTCGGCTGCTTGCTCGGCCTCTTGTATCCTAGCAACAGGGCTACTTCCATGGTGGTCAAACCAAAACATTTTATAGTGAGCATCCCAGACATCCATCATGGCTCCATTATATTTGTTCATAAATTTGTATGGGACATACTTGAAGTCAATATCGAGGTTATGAAAGAAGGCACTGATGGCATCAATAGGAGAGTCCTTCTCCTTTTCCACGTGGTCCACCACAAGTAAAGTCTGAGGATTTATTAGAAGCAATGAGCGGTACACACTTTTCAGTTTCATGGCCGATGAATATGCAGAAGCTGCCTCGCCACTCACAAACATCATCTCCTCATGCTGAGAGGAGGCGATAATCTCCCCGGATGCATCCCCAACTTCATCCCCTGTCCACTTAAGCCACTGCATACATTCCCCGAGCTGACCTTCCCAAGGCTGATTGCACTGACTTGTAGGGGATGGAGCAAATACTAAAACATTGTTCAAGTGGCTAAGCTTAGGCCCATAAAGGGCCTCCGAAACGAACACCTGCCCATTTGGAGCAAAAGTAAAAGAGTTTTGATCAGGGTGTTCGTGGCCCGGGTTGAAGCTACGCCAGCCGTCAATCCAGGAATATGGCTGAAAGTGGACTATATCATAGACAGCACGGCCACCGAGCTTTCCGGACTTAAAGGAAACAAAGGTATTTGTCTGAGTGTTTGGTAACCCCGCTCCATATGTAACCACCCCCCAATTGGGAAACACATGCATTTTAGCCTTGCCATAGTCAGGTGGCGGTTGGGGGGTTAGCTTGGGGTCATACCATATGTACTCTGTATGAAGGGTGCTCCACCGTTGGGCAGTGGATGGTACCATTGGGCCATCTTTGGGCCGGTGCTTTCTAATTTGCTGTGCAAGCCAATTGCCTACTCCATTCTTCAAGACAAACCTATCTAAGAAAACCAGTTGGCTTTCTGGGCCATAAAACCAATTGTAATTGGAATCAGCTATGCCTACAGTTCTCTGAAAGCCTGGCAAAAGGGTGGCATAATAAAACCAAAAGTGCATCTTGAGCCACTGGTTTTCAAGATTGTTAATCCCAAAGTGGCGCTGGGCCAGGAAAATATACTGGGTGATGGATTTGGCCGTGTAGCTACCATAAGCTACACCTTCGTCCAAGGAACCATCAACAATATGATTTAGCAGAAACATAGTTTTTTCCATCACATCTACTACAGCATGCTTCCAGGCATTTGCTGGGGACTCCATGCCTCCTCCAGTGACCAGGGCCCCAATGAGCAATGCCAACATATTTGTGGCTTGATGGTTGTGAAGAAGTTGCTTGCCCCAAGAGCGGACTTTGGAGTACTCGTACATTTCCTCGGTCACAGCCCATATCTTGGTAGAATATTTTTGCCTTCTAACATCATCCAATGAGGCATATAAAAAATCAAAAGCGGTGGCAAAGCCAGTTAAAGAATGCCCAAGAGGAACTTCATCGCCTGGGGCATTCTCCACCAGCCAGTCTTTATATCCTGCCATTCTGTCCATGTATTCGACAACAAAATCAAAGGCAGCTTTATCTTCAGGACTGAGGAGACAATAAAATGCTAGGGGAGGCAAATTGTTTCCATATATCTCATTCCACTTGCCAGCAAAATCAGCATGCTTGGGAGGAGGTAGATAGTAGGAGGGATTGGAGAGCATCGTAGACACCGCACTCCGGAATGTTCTAAAGAGATGGAGATGACTGGTGTGAGACTTTTGCCTCAGAGCTGGGATCTCTTCAGCACCGAAATATAAGTTTGGATACAGGATTGTTTTTTCCATCTTCTGATTTGCTCCTAAAGCTTCCATCCTCTGCTTCTCGTACTGATCCACATCATCTGTAAAAGTCACCCAGCCGGAGTAATTGCTTACAGATTCTTCAAAAGTGGAGACTGCCAGCATAACTAATGCTAGAAATATGGAATGTCCTGTGAACATTAGAGCCATGATCCATTAGGCAGATTCCTCACTACGGTTATACACCTCCGATGGTGATGGTGTGTGTGTGGAATGTTCAAATTTCAAGCACAAATCAACCTACCAGTGGGGAAATCTGCTTGAAAGTGCTTTACTGTACATAGGGAAAACTTTTACACAGTTCTTGGATGACAAGAGGCACAGCTCAATGTTGAATTGCAAGTACACTGACAGACATTGCATGGCTACACAGAAAAGTAAAGAGAATGTCATTTCTCACAAATGTCCATGTATACTTGATACATAGGATCTGAAAAGAATATTGTTTGTGCAGGGGTGGGGACGGTTTGTCATATCCAAGTCATTACTCTGTTAAAAATGGAATTATTCTTCCTCAGAATATATTTAGTCATTCATGCCATTGAAAAAGAAAGCAAGAACATGACATATATCAAAACATTAGGAAACAAATGTAGTTCTGTATAGAAGGGACCATACAGTGAATGAATTGTGCGCCTTCATTTTCATTTCTCATGTGGGTTGAAAGTATCTGTACGTTACTTTTTGTGGGTAGAAAGGTTTAGCAAAATATTTTTGTCAGCCAGAATTGTAGCAGCCCCAAAACTTAAGCAGTAAAAGCTTTGCTTGATTTGAACTTCCTGGAAGAGGATGGTGGTTTTAATGCTCGGTTTCATGACTGCCATGTTCTCATCCATCTGTGCAACTGGCTCCTGTTCTGTGAAGGTTTTTTACTACCTTGATGTCCTCGTCAAAAAACACATTTTAAAAAGGGTGCATAAAATGCGAAACACCGATCACTTTTGCTTCCACTGCTTCTGTAGTCTTTTTTTTTTTTTGGTTTGGTTTGGTTTGGTATGATGAACTTCTCTGCTTTAAAAAGAAAAACCAAAATGCATCATTAAAAACAAACTAATATCAACATATACATTTTAAAAAATGAAGAGATGGTGACATTCTTATTCTGATCAAATTAGTTTCGGAAATAAATAACGTGAGCTCTCTTGAGTTTTCATTTCTAATGCTTCCCTTCCTCAGCCATTTCCTTCACGGTGCTTGGGCATTCGGAATAGGTTGAAAACTTTTACTTGTGAATGAATCAATTCCATTTTCTTAAAATCGGTTAAGAGTCAGTGCCACCCAGAAGCCCCATCAAGGATGCCCCTTGCCAGTTACATCTATTTCCTTCTTTCTCTGCCAGCTGATGCAAGAACCCGTTTACACACACACACACACACACACACACACACACACACGGTATATATCATTAGGTGCAAAAGGGTATTAATTATATATACTTATATATTCTTAATGCTTCCCCCTCTTTTCACCTGTGGCCGGCCAGTGGCTGATCACCAGAGGGCGCCAGGAGCTAATTAACCAGACCGGACCGGCACACTTAGAACAAGTTTTCTTTGCCAACAGATGGAAATACTTAAAAAGTCATCGCCAATAGGAGGTCAGGCAGGAAATTCTTCTTAATAATAGTAGCAATTATGATGAAATAACGATGCAAATTAATGAAGACCTCCACCTAACACTGTTTAAAAAGTTGCAAAGCCTTACCTTAAGGAGTCTTCCTCCGAAGGCGGAGGACAGAATAACGATGGGAACTGGGGTGGGTGGGGGGAAAGGAGAAATATCCGGGGAAACAAATGTTTTTGTTTGTTTGTTTAAAAAAAAAGTTGTTTTTTTTTCCTTTCCGCGGATCTGCCCGCCCGGCGCTTTCTTCTGACTTCTCGCTCTCCGGCTGGATCGGATAAGCCACTAGCTTCCTCTCGGCTCCTTAGTAAACTGTCCCGAAGCCCGGCTAGACACGTGATGGATCCGCGTCGTGTTTTTTTTCCCCCCAAGATCGAGGAAAGAGTCGGTTGCCGGTAAAGACGGTCCGAAGTAACCGAGCGGCCTTTTTAAAAAATAAAATAAAAAAATAAAAATTAGAAAAGCCGCAAAAGCCGCTCGGTATCCTCGAAGTGTAAAAGTGAAGGCGCCGAGAAAGAAACGACTTTTTTATTCTTTTGCCCCCGATCCCGCAAACAAAAAAAATCAAATCAAATCTCCGGCGGGATTAATGGTTCGGAGTTTGATGCCAAATCGTCTCCGGCAAAGAACGTGACTTTCTCCGCAGAGGAGAGCCAGGCAGAGCCGCTGTGGCCGCCGCCGCGGGCTCCGGCTTCTGCTTGAAGCGACGGACTTTCCTCCGGCCGAGCCTTAGCCATGATCCTCCCGCGGTCGGTCTGTCAATCGGTCCGCCTCCGTTGCAGCCAGCGCTGCGGTCGGCGGGTTGAAAGCTACAGCGGCCAAAGCCGGGCAGATTTGAGAGCGGCAACCGCTGCCTGGAGTCGAGGCGGGTCTGGCGGCGGTCTCTGCCCTCGCTGGCAGCTGCTGCTGCTGCTGCTGCTGCTGCTCATTCTCAGTGCCTCTTTTTTTTTTCTTTGCAACGCCCGCCCGGTACCGAGCATGTGCGAAAGCCGCGGTTCCCCCTCCTCTTCACTCTTTTTTTCCTCCCCCCTTAACTACACCTGATCTTTGCGAGAGGGCGAGAAGCAAGTGGGACGGGGGGGAGGGCGGCTGAGCTGCGATCGGGAGAGACTCAGGCGGGAAGAGCAGCGGCGGAGAAAACCGAGAGATGCGAGGAAAGTGTTGATGGAATGGATAAATTCTCTGCGAGAATATAGACGAACGCTCTTGAAACGTGCCCAGGCTGGATAAATGGGTAAGGTTCTAGGAAGAAAGTAAAAGTCAGCACTTTGTGGATTCATACATTTGGATTCATAGCCCGACTGGGCATCGTCAATATATATATATATAAAATAAGAATGCCCATAAGATATTCTTCTACTGGGCATCTGGAAGTATTGGTTGAATTACCATCATTGCATGTTTGATACAAAGTTAAGTTCTACTTTTCCATCTTCTGAAGCCATTAATGGAAGCTCTAGACCACGAGCTCTAGACCATCACGTTGCCATCACATGACGTATCATGGTGTTTTTCCCCTTGGCGGAGTGGGGGGTGGGTGTGGCCTATGCGTGACGCATCTGGCCCACAGGCCACCAGTTTGACACCCCTGCCCTAGACAAAAACAAATATGCCACCCCATGTTCCTGATCCTTATTTTTCCTCAAAATCTACATTGACTGTAATGTTTTCCTGACAGGATTTCTGGACAATCATGCTTTTCGTTAAATTCAGTGTATTGCAAAGTTGTGATATTTGTGGGATAGTGCAACAAAAAACCTTAACTGAAAAAAATCAAGTCCCAAGTTTTCTAACAGCATTACAGAAGTGGTTTTCAAATTGTCTAGACTGAACTGTCTGGGAAATTAAGGCTACTGTGAAATTGACTAGAGAATTAACTCTGTCTTAGATAAATTAATGGATATAATGTAACTTAATCTTTATGTACTCATGAAAAGATTTTGCTATAACAAGCCAGATCTAAATTGCAGAAACTTTAAAAAATATATTGCTGACATTGAATGTGGAATAATAAGAATGATGCAATAGTACATTCTTCTCCTTGGACAACAGTACAATTTAAAATAGCCACTGAAATATATGGGGATTTTTCCAACTAGTCACAAGAGATTAATGTTGTCTGATGTCTATTTTTCACTAGGGGGGATTGAAAAGCTCATCCAAGTCCAGTTACATATTGTTATTGTCATCAACAGGCACTTGACTAATAAAACATCCAACTTTTCTCCATCCAAGTTAGAGCTTGCTTACTCCTCGTCCACCCCAGAATGGTTCCACATTTGAAATCCTTTTATATTTTGTACGTATATAGTTTCAGACTGATCCAATATCAAATAGTGAAACTCTATACATTAGCATTAGATCCATAGTTTTGTTTCATAGAAATCCCCCATAGACAAAAACCAAATAAGTTATTAATGAATGAAACCTCTGTTACAGTCAAAACACCACAATAGATCTGCTGTTGTAATAATAACTGATTCTATTCAGATGCTTTACCCAGACAGATTCCAAAGAAATAGGTCTGAGAAATCTACAGCAGAAACTAAATATTTTGGGTTTGTTTGTTTAATTGTGCATGGAGGAATACTGGTTCTAAACTTGGAAGGCTGTTTTTGCCTAATAGGAATTTATCAAGCTGTGATTGATGTATTAGGCTGATCCCATTTCAAAGCCATCTGAATTGGAGGACAGCATTACTATATCTTGTGGCTGATTTCCATAAATTCATTATATTCATAATGGAGCAATATGTCATTTTATGAATGGGAAAATTAACAAACCTAACAGAATATGTTAGGAATTAGGCTCTGGTAGTGCTAATGTTCTTATTGAAAGTTATTGTGATGTATGTGATAGTGTTTGAGATATCTGCATACATATTTATATCTACATCTACCTATTTATTTCAATTTTTACCATGTTTTATTCTCTTATTTTTTTTCAAAGCTTTGCAAACACCCCCCAAGAACTCCTTTATAATCAATCAATCAATCCAAAGAAGTCAGGGGCATACACGAGGGCTGTTTGCAAAGGATGACCTGGCTGCTATAAACTCCAAGAGGAGAGCTTCCTTCATAGAATGCAGGATGAGAAGCAAAACGACAGATCCCAATGGACAACATGGACCAAATATTAGCCTTACTCTGATCAAGGCTATAATTGTGACTATACAATTGTGACTATACATACCGTAAGATCTCAACTAGTGAAGAACCAACTGAATAGAACGGCATCTTTCTTTGCCCATCCCTGATCATACAAACATGGTATCCTGATTCAGAACTAACTTCAGGGTTGCTCATTTATAGACTCCAAAATCAATAAAACTGTGAAGAAGTTTGGAAATAATGAGAGCCACCAATAAGGAAAGCTAACGATGGTATTACAAATCATCCCTATATTTTTATGCTGTTTTAATATCTGTTTCTCCCAATGAGATGTATTGAAATCTATTGGCATACCAATGCCACCAGTGTGGGATTGAGAATGGAGGTGTTTGGGTTGAAGAAAATCATTTTCAACCACTTCCAGAATCAAAGGAACAAATTGCCAGTTGCTCAGCAAAAACACCATCACTGTGATGTCTTGCTTTTGAATTTTCTGGGTATATCTAATCAGACACTGAATGACTCACTGTGTTGGACAACTCAGATATCGGTCTGATCTTGAAATAACCTTTTTATATTTCCCTGTTCTAAATAGGAGAAGGGCAGTGGCATATATCTCCCGAGAAGAATGAGAGTGTGACACATATGGTGTCAGTAGAGGGCAGACCACAATGGAACTTTTGTGAAATAAGCTGTGGGTTTGAACCATTTAAAAAACAATTCTCTAAATGCATTGCTTTAATCCTCTATCTTACTCATAAGATCCTCTCTGTAAATGTCTGTTCTTAATTTATTCTGTTGCACACCATGGGATGAAATGTGTAACTTGGTCAATGATACAAAGATGCTGTGCTGTTAGAGATTTGCATTTGATCTCTAAATATGCAACATGGAATTGTATAATATGCTACATAATACTCCCTGGGTAGTACAGATTAAATGTATAATCAATCAAACATAATATGTCAATGGGCATTATTATTCATAATAATAGTCAATGTTATCTTCAGCCAGATGCTGCAATAGTTATGTGATAATTTATGTCAACTAACATACTGTATACTGGCAGTTTAGCCTTATTGCTTAGGATCAAAAGAAGAAGGACAGAAAGGAATAATATTCAAGTTAAAAAGAGGATTTCAGAGCAATCACCAGAGTGCATAATATTAACAAAATGCTTTTAAATTAAGAGAAACAGATTTATGAATTTATGACTTAGTAAGTATGCAGTAATAGTAATTATACAGTGCATCTAAAAGCAGATTGAGCAGGAGTGATATTACAACATGATTTTCAACTTTTAAGATACCAACTATTTTAAATCTACAAAAAAAAACTTTTGAAACTGCATAGAAGATTCTTACAGATGTCATAAGCATCAACTAAGAAATATGCAATTACATTTCTCAGAGCATGGATGTGATTTGCTAGCAGAAGAGTTGCATTTGCCAAGTGATAAATCATGCCTGTTTACTGTATTTATTTGTTACTGCTTAAAAAACCCAATGTTCTTTCTTGAAATAATTCATTGTGATTTTCATAGCTTCCCACACTTTAACTTCCCAACAACCCTTTGAGGTAATCAGGACTGAGGGAGAGTGATCAATTCAAAGCTGTGGAGACACTTCTTTATCTTATATTCTTATCTTTATATTCATTTCAGGCATGAAAAGTATAATAAAGTGTTGGTCAAATTCTACATCCCTACTATTGTAAGTTGCAGAAACAAAAAAAGCAGCAATGTGATGGAAGAGTGTCATCACATAGCAATACAGTGCTCTACATAATGGTGTGGCTAAAGACAGTAAGCAATCCAATAATGACTATTCTAATAGAAATACTTGTGGGGAAAACTTGACTTTGAAGTCTTTTATGAAATGCAGAGTGGAGATGTCTGGAAATGAAATGACACCATATGACATAAAGTTTTTGGGAAGGAAAAACTTACGAAAGGGCACTTAAGAAAAGTAGCTTTGGAATTATATGTTTTTATATGAAATTTTCCAGTGCTACTGTTTTTCAAGCTTCTTAAGACAAAGATGCAATTCAGTAAAGTTCACTTTTGTCTTTTAAAAGAAATATATGTTAAAATCCACTGGGGAAAATATCCCCCTAAAAGGAAATCTTCAGAGCAGAAGATCTTTCCTCTAGGACATCTTGGCTTTGTATGTTGCATTCATGTCTTCTTTTTTGTTGTTTTTATAACAGCTGTGTGATACACAGGATGGACTTATGATATATACATCACAAAAGGCAGAGAATAGATTTGAACTCTTCAATCTTAATTCAATACTTGAATTATTACACTCTGCTGCCTTTGAGATAGATAGACAGACAGACAGACAGACAGACAGACAGACAGACAGACAGACAGACAGACAGACAGACAGACAGACAGACAGACATTATCCATGCAAAGGGTCTTCAACCTATGTTATCTCTATTGGTGATTTATTCAGAAGGCTCCAGCTTAATAATATCTTCCTACATTTTCTTAAGTGATTTATTGAATTACCTTGGGAAATTGTGCTGTGCTATTAAAAAAATTCTAAATATTTCTCTAGAGATGTTTTGCCGAAAAACCAATTTGTTTTCCCACAATTGGCACTATAGGACAAGATGTCTTTGCAGTCAGAGCAACCTTTAAGATTAAAATGTTTGCTTTACTTTGCTTACTAGGAAATCCATGAAACCACACCTATAACCATTTCAACAGAACTTTAAGGTATTTCACAATTCATTGTCTATTATATGGCAGGGAATCTATTACTAGTCAGAGATACTATTGACAAGACTTTGTGCCTCATAGAAAAAAATGTATTTATGTTTTTTCTCCTTCACAAGAATTGAGGTGCTTTATAGTGTAGTAAAGAAGATTACAAATATATACATTCCACAAAATATACACAGTCTAAAATAATGTCTTTCTCTAAGCCAGGGGTGTCAAATTCATGGCCCGTGGGCCACATGCATCACGCGCTGGCCATGCCCATGCCTGGTTTAGCGAAGGGGGAAAAAAGTCACGATATGTCACATGATGCCACCGTGACAACATGAGTTTGACACCCCTGCTCTAAGCCCAAATCATCCTTAGTCCTATGCAGCCTGTAAAAGAAGCCAACAACCCTATCTTTTATAGAGATTTGATTCATCATGCCCTCTCGTTCGCTAGGAACAGGAATTTAGCCAGATTGATGGTCAATATACAGCAATTTTATCTTCTGTAAAGATTTTGTGTGAGCTTACACTTTGCTCCATCCAGGCTCTCTCAGTCTCGAGGCATTTCATCATGACATTGACATTGGCCTGACTGGGTGGATATGTTCAACTGAATATAGCAATAGCACTTAGACTTACATACCGCTTCACAGTGCTTTTATAGACCTCTCTAAGCAGTTTACAGAATCAGCATATTGCCGCCATCAGTCAGGGTCCTCATTTTACCGACCTTGGAAGAATGGAAGTCTGAGACAACTTTGAGCTGGTGAGAATTGAACTGCCAAACTGCTGGCAGCTGGCATTCTAACCACTGCACCACCCCAGAATATTGTCAGCATACTGATACTTTATCCTAAAATAAAATATGATCTTCCAAATCAAGAGGATCATGAGTTGATAACACAAAGAACCTATCAACATCCTTAGCCTCCACAAGCTCAAAAAAGAATCCCACATGTTCTCATGTGGGATGACCTGAGCCATTTTACCAGATTCTGCCCAAATACTATTTAATCTCAAAGCTGAAAAAGCTTCTTGGATGAGAAGTGAAATATCTTCAAAGAAAAACCAGAAAATCCAGTTGCCTCTTGCAAAAGCACCTTTGGGTCAACAATGACTTGGATGATTGAGAATCTCCATGAACATTCAATCACAAACAAATCAGGGCTTTTCACTCAAATCTGAGAGTCCTTGGTCTTTCCATTACTATGCTGCTCTAGGACTGCATTATGATTGCTACATTAGTCTTCTATCATGAAATAGCTGTAAAACTGCAATCAACTTCAATAGCATGTAGATTTTATGCTGGAGAGTGGGATACCTTTTACACTTGTCATAGAAATAATTACTTAAGAACGTGAAGCACTAAAAATAGAATAATGTCTGATAGTTTCCCAGTTAGAAACTAGATTTGCACCCAGTCCCATGCAAATAAATACATAAATAAGTAAAAGAGAGCCCTATATGTTGCCTGTACTTGTTTTCAGGCTTATACATTCAGAATGAAGGGGACAAATGCTTGTAAAAATATTCATTTCTTAAACAGCATTAAAAAGCCTTGCCCAAATTATTTTATTATAGCCCATTTTAGACCCTGCATAGTAGTTATGAAAAAGAACTCGACCAATTATAACATAAGCACAAAAATAGAAGCAGAAGATTTTTTCAGCCAAGCATTTTGTTCATTTTTGTACTATTGCCAGTCTAGCATAAGAATCTCTTGAAAGTGAGTCTGTCAGAGACCAAAAAAAAATTAAAAAAATCCTGACTGACTGGGTGTCCGTATCAGATGTTAATGTAAGAAACAGCCAGTATCCATGGAAAAGGCTTCCAAAAATATATGCAATATGTTGAAATAAGCCAAAGACTCGAATTTTAAACGTATGTCTCTGGCTTTAAAAAATAGCAGAATTGTTTTCCCATTAGCAAGCTCCATTTTGTAATTACATTTCTGAGTACATAGATTTATTAGGGACTCCATTGTCTTTTATGGGTTTCTGTATTCAAATAAAGCATACCTTAATCATGGTTTGTTAAATAAACCATGGTGAATTAGTTCAGATTATTTTAAGACAGAGATGATGGTTTATAGATTATAATAACTAGGTTCATCTATCTTTTTAAAGTAAAATTAAGCAAATCACATTATGGCTTAGTCAAATGTATGAACCGAGTGTTAGGCTTACTAGCTATGCAAAATCCTACAGGTTTTCATATGGGTCATAAGCTTTACAAAGAATGAAAAGTAAATTTACAATTCATCTTTCATTAATGTACAATGAGGAAACTCAGCTGTTCCAGAGCTCTATGAGAGTTTGAAGAATGGATCAAGCTCTCAAATTTAGATTAGGAAAAAAAAAATCTGTTTTACATTTTTTTTTTAATGTGGTTTCCCTCACTGGAGTATTACAGCAAATCTTTTCCAATCAAACATTTTAAAAAAAATAATATTGGAGTTTGTCTGTTTACTGAATGGTTGTTTACCAGGCCACACAAGAAGTAAATTAATATGCTTCTTCTTTGCCATATTCCTCCTTTCTCTATATATTTTCCATGCAAACTTTCTTACAAATTATTGAACTATCGCCATGCATCACTGCTGTTTCCTAAGATGGTTTCCAAAGAGGTATTCTTATACACAAAGATGCTACCAATCTGGGCTTTCATGGTACTATGTGTTAATGGTACCATGAGTCAGAGGAGTCAGAGGAGATGGAGGGGGCACCTGGGTTACCATTGGGGCCTGATGCAGATGCAGAGCAGGGCCCTTCTACTCATGCAGAGAGACAGCTGTTTTTGGGGCCTAAGCTAAGTGAGGTGGAGGAACAGCTGGAGCCTTTCCCAGATGCGTGTATGCACAGAGAAGTGTGGAGAGGAGAGCAATGTAGGATTGAGGGCCAGCTATCCAGGAAAAGAAGGAGATATTAACAAGCCCCTCCCTGACTGGAATATAAGGAGTAGAGGTATGGGAGGCGCAGTTGTTGGAGGCACCCGTTCATGCTCCAGAAGAGTTCCCTCTGGCAGAATCCTTGCCAGGATTTCCTTGTCCCTATCCAGGTGTTCTGACTTAGGCTTTCCAAGATCATGAAGCAGACTCCTTGTCTCATTAAAACCCCTTTTATTTAGGTTAAAGGGAATTCCTCTCCAGCAAAGTCCTGGCAAACAGTCTTTCATGAGATTTCACAACTACAGACCTTTATCAGGCTTGGAGAGTGGCCAGGCTGATCTCTTCCAAACGCCACACTGTAGCAGCAATTACTTGGCAAGAAGTCAGGAACAGATCTTCACCTTAATGAATTGAACTAATTGTTTCTTGCAAACACCACTCCCTTTTCGCTCCTCTTTTATTCCCTATGGGAGGGGCCGTTCACCATCCACCTGAGCCTTTACTCCCAAGTCGACCCTTGTTCCTTAACAGTTCCCTTCTCCTGGCAGCTCTGCACATGCGCACATAAGGAACAGGCTCCAGCTGTTCTTCTGCCTCACTGCTCTCACACTCCGAAGGCAGCTGATAACTGTCAGATAGCCCTGGCCCCAACTCTGCCTCCGACGCAGAGCACTCATCAGAGCCTGCCCCAGGACTGGCCCATGTTCCTCCCCAACCTCCTCACTGTCCACATCTGCCGCCAGCTCCACTGGCCACTGGAGGGCCACAACAGAAACCACAAACAAGCGAAGCCCCATCCGCAGGAGGCAGGCAGCATGTGAAACTACACCCCCTCTGGTCCGCGGAAAAGACTCTCCATGGAACCGGTGCCTGGTGCCGCTGATTGAGAGGATTCAGACAATATTGCAGTCAATACTGACTTGGTCTACCTTACGTTTTTTTGGTAATGCCTTTAAGTCAGTCTTGATTCCTAACAACTGCCTGGACTAGTCTCTGAGTTTTCTTGGCAACATTTTCGGAAGTAGGTTGCAATTGCCTTCTTCCTAGGGCTCAGAGAGAGCACCTGGTCCAAAGTCACCCAGCTGGCTTTATGTCTAAGACAGAACTTGCAACCTCCTAGTTTCTAGCCCAGGGCTTTTAACCACTATTGCAAACTGCCTATACCTTACCTTACTTTCTGAAATTTATATAATGTTCCAAACTCAAGCTACTCTGATGCTTACATTCCATAGTGTAATTCAATTGAAACCTAATAAATATTGAACTAATACTAGTACATGATATCACAGGGGCCATATCTCAAGATGGTTAGAAATCTCATCCCCATCCCATCCCTATAGGTCTTGCAGAAGAGCCAAGTCTTCCTGGCTTTTTGAAATCCTAGCAGGGTTGGAACTATTGTGATACCTTAGGATATGCTGCTCTGGGTGGGGAAGGGCTGGAGCAGAGAAGCTCCCTTCCGATAGTCCCCCGATGACAATGTTCCTTTAAGATCAGTCCCTGTGGCAAGCCTTCCCTTCTAGATCTTATCAAGCAGATGGATTCAGTTCAGTTTAGTAGCTACCCAGGTGTATTCATTAAATCACTTTTCTCTTCGTTATTTCTATAGAAATTATATTTTCTTCTCATTTGTTGTTTGAGTTAATGGAAATGAGTTGGTAACAGAGTTCATCTGTTTTGGCCTTAACAGCTTGTGTCTAATGCTCTTGCTTCTTTATTCCATTAATTTCCTTGGAAGAGTCTGAAAGATAACGGGTTTTATCCCCTCTGATCTTGGTTTTCCAGCAGTATGTATAGTTTTTAGTACTGTAATTCTCAACTTTAAAATGTGGGTCTTCTCCACTTATACATTAATATAGCATGTTTTGAGCAAATGGCAAATCAAAGGAATAGTTTATGGACCATTACATTAATCCCAACAAAAGCCTTTCTCCCAGATTTTGATCACATACATCATGAAAGGAAACAGAAAAATATAAATTTCTTCAGGCAGTATTGAACTGTGTTGTTGAGTTTGTATAATTTCATTTTGTTTGCTCTTTTAGCAAAATATGGCACACATACATTACCAAGCACTATTTAGCACACAGCTAAAGAACACAGCAAAGGCCAGGCAAAATTGTGACAAAGAAGTTAGCAACTTGTCATTGTTTCGCACATACACATACCCATTTGTGTTGTGGAAATACTTTAGAAAAGATGCTTTGTTGAACATGGGTACATGATACACTTCTTTTTGAAGCTTTAAAGCATAGATCCTCAAACTATGGCCCGTGGGACTCAATCTTTCCGGCCCGCACACAGTATTGATTAAGCCCCACTCCCCACCCCTCCCCTTCCAGCCACTCCTTGCATGGCTGGCTGCGCCGCCCGCATCTCCCTTCCTCCAGCCGTCGCCCTTATCTTCCAGCCTGCAGGGGTCTGCTTACTGCAAAGGTAAGGGCGAAGGTCAAGGTTAAGATCTGTTCACCACAAAGGTAAGGCTGAAGGGTGTGGGCTGGTGGGAGGGCAGGGGAGGGCCAGCTGGCTTAGGAGCGATGCCAGCGGCATAGCCATGTGGTCCCTGGCCACCCCCAGCAGCTGCGCTGCGGAGAGTCCAGGTGGAGATGCAAGCTGGGGGAGGGGGCTGAGTGCCCTCAGCCTTGCCTTCCAGCTTGCAAAGTTCACCACAGCTGCCCGTGAACGTTTATACTGACGGCAGGGGAAGGAGATACACTCTGTGCTCGCTGCGCTCGGCCAAAGGGCATGGGCCGGTGGATAGGCAGAGACTGGAGAGCTGCGCAGGGACGGCTCGCCCAAAAGAACTAGGGCAGAGCCTTGCAGCTTTTATCTGCCGTCTGACCTTCGGGTAAGGCCTCTCCTCCTCCTCTCCCTTTCTCCTTTCCGCACTGTCCTGTTTTTCCAAACACCCGGGCCAGAGCAGGCAGCAATTCCCAGGAAGGTGCCCCAACTGAGGAGGCTCAGACTGTATCCCGCGGCTTGCCCACTGCATAAACTGCTCCCGTCCCTTTTCAAACAGCCACCCGGCACTTCCCTCAAGCACCCAGGGCTGGCAGGTGGCTCTTCTGAGAACTGAGGGAGGGGAGGCAGGCGCGCCGTCAGAGGAGACGGGCTTTGGTTGCCTGAGCAACTGGCCTCGGCTGCAGCTCAAGGGCACTCTGTCTGCCGGAGGAACCAAAGGTGGCCACCATGAGCGGGGAAAGCTCGATCTTCATCGGCGCTATGGCCCCCCAAGCCCAGCCAGGATCACGTGCCTCCCCCCATCTCTGCTGGGCCTGGGCAGCCAGGGCTCCAATGGGAATCTGGCTTTCCCCACTTGTGGTGGCTGTTCTTTTCCTCCTGGGCCTGGGCATGTTTTACCACCTCTACTCAGCCTTTCTAGCTGGCCACTTTGCCTCCTTCGGCTGGGCGGATCTGCCAAGCAGCGGCGGAGTTGCCACCCAGAAGCTGCCAGGGGTAGAGATCCCCGATGATGCGCCTCCTTCACCGGGGCTACTCGGCAGGGAGAGCTGAGCCAAGCCCTGCCCTGCTCTGTGAGGAAGCAGCTCCAGAGCACTTTTGGGGAGCTGCCCAACTAACACAGCCCCTTGCCTGGATTGAAGGCAGCCTTCTGTCTTGCAGCCTTCCCCCCCCCCACCTGTCACATCTCTGTTCCAAGTTGCGGGTTGCAGCCAAATTCCCCGCTTGGCTGGCATTCCAGAAAGGCGTGGCTCGGGGGGGTAAAGGGGCTTCCCACCACGTGAGCAGGCAAGTTTGCAGGGCGCTGCTCGAAGTGGTGCCGGGCTCAAAGGTCCTCTTCCTCCAGCCTCCCTTTGGGTAAGCCCAGCCGGGCGCCACATATTGGGACTGGTAGCAGACAGGGAAATGCACCCTCCTCCACTTCTTGCAGGGCCTGCTGGTGAAGCACCCCTCGTGCACCCACCGCTGCAGTGGGGTGCACGAGGGGAACACACTTCACATGCGGGAGGGAGACATGCTCCACTCCCATTGCACTCGGCCAAAGAACACGTGTGGGTGGAGGACCAGCCGGCTGGCGGAGGTATGATGCCAGCAGGTGGACTGACGAGCGGAGGGAGGGGAGCACTTGGGAGTTGACAGCATCAGAACCCTCCCTGGCTCTTCCCCAAAGCGCCTCACACTAGCTGAATCCCCTGCCCTGAATGCCATTGCCACTACTCCCCAACTTGCTCGGAACGCTCGCCCTTCACTGCCCAGTTCCGGTGGGAAAGGCAGAGTTTAATATCTGTCCCCTGGGAGCATGCCGAAGGGGAGCTGGAGTGGCCAGATCCCTTCCAGAAGGCCCTGGCGATAAAGAGGGCTCGTTTCCCCTACTACGCCTGTCAAGTGGCAGCAAGGTAACAACTCCGGCAGGGAAACACCCCCCCCCCAAACCTCTGGCCCTGCAGATGTCGTCTCTGCTGTGGAAGGGCTTGCACAGGAGCAGGAGCCCTGCAGTAAAGGTGGTTTTCCTCCTCCCCTCTCAAGAGAAGGATTTTGAAAAAGCAGTATTGTATATTTTAAGTTAATTGGAAAATGCGAGCACATCTCCCATGCTCCCCTATCCCTCTTCGTAGGTTTCAGATTGAGGCTGTGTGCTCCGTGATCAAGAGAGGGGCTGAGTGGAAGCCAGACTTAATTTCAATAGCCAAATTGGGGGTGGGAAGGGGGAGAGAGAGCGGCGCTTTCTGGGAAGGCAGGCCAGTCTAGTAATTTCTCATTTTCCCTTCCCTCACGAATTAAGCAGGCAGGCTTGCCTGGATCTCATGGCTGCTGCTTCAGCCACAATGAAACACATTATCTTGGCAAGGGAGCTATTGGGGAGGGGGCAGAGGAATCAAGCCCAAAGGAGAAGCACCCCTTTTCCTTCTTGTCTGTTCTGAGCAGCAGTGGAGGGAGAGCAAAAGGAGCCCGTGCTGGTTAGGGGACTTGGCCAAGGAACAGTCCCAAGTATGCGGGAGGTTGCTGCTGAGGGTGCCTGTTTCTAGGTACATAAACCTGCTCCTTTGCCTCTCTAAGGAGGCCCAGCTCTTGGGCTGAGTCCCTTGCCTCCCACCCACCCAAAACAAGGAGAGGCAATGTCTTCCCTGCTTTGTTCTACTTGCTGATTGTAAGCTCCTTGGGGCTGAGAAGAATTGCTCCAAAACTGAGTTTCCTGTAATGGACCACTAGACTCCTAAATAGCTTAAAAAACTATCTAGTAAAAAAAAAAGTCAATCAAAAGAGCTACATGCAAACAAAAGCAAATACTCCAAGGTAACATACTTGTCCTGCCTGACAGTCTGATATTCCCAGGATAATATATAGCTATAGTTCTGTATTGCAGTTGTTATCCTGTGGATATCTCCCAAGATTGGAGTTGAAGATACAATATTCCAATCTTCACTCTAAATCTGTTGCATATAGTTTAATTGAAGTGTGTGTGTATGTATTTACAGAAAAGATGGACATGATATGTATATCTTACTCAGCTTACTCTTAGTCTCTATTATTTACTCTTGCTAAAAATGCTTACTCATGTTATTTTAACCTCTGCAGTTCGCACATGCCCCAAACTCTCAACCCCTCAAAACAGCCATATTAATTGCTCATTAAGTGAGATCTCTTATAAGACGGTGTGCTTATTCACTTGCAACGAAGGCTACAAACTGGAAGGCCACACCAAACTTACCTGTCAAGGCAACTCTCAGTGGGATGGGAAGGAACCAAAATGTGTTGGTAGGTTTCAAATGCACAATGTATATCTTTAGTTCCCTTTATTTTGTAACAAAGTTTGTTTGATTGCTGTTTCTAAATAATTTATCATACAGCCTTCAGCAGACTTCCTTCATGTCCATCCACAATCACTTTTTAAAAAAGTATTACATAGAGTACATGTTGGTATTAGAAAACTGTGGATGCTTGTTATATTGTACAAGTCAGAAGAAAAAAAATCTGATTTTAAGCTTCAGTACTCCAGAGAGGAACTTTCAAAACATAATTGCTGGTTATTATATGTTATAAAAACAAAAAATTATAACAAATTTAGAATAACTGGTTATATTGATTTTCTCTTATACTTCCTATGCAACATTTACTCAAGTTTTGATGTAAATATTTTCATCTGTAAGGGGACACAATGCTGATGCTAGCTTGTCAACTGGAAAGCTGGCAGCCCGGAGACCCGAGCACTGCATGACAGGATGAGCTCCCATTATTTGGCCCAGTCTTGCCCACCTAGCAGTTCGAAAACATGCAAATGCGAGTAGAGAAATAAGTACCACTTTGGTGGGAAGGTTCCTCGGCATATAGTCTTGCTGACAACATGAACTGTCTTCAGACAATGCTGAGATGAGATGAGATGAGCATCACCCACTAGAGTCAGAGATGATTGAACAGGGGAAGCCTTTACCTTTACCTATTTGCATTTGTGTATGAAATGTGTTTTCCATTTGTGCATGTTGACAATAATGGACTTCCTTTTTCTAGAGTTGCACTGTCCTGCCTTCCTAAAACCGAAAGGTGTTACTGTTCACCCTTATATTTGTGGGCTTGAACAATCAAAATATGGAACTGTGTGCAGGTTCAGTTGTCCAAATGGATTCCTTTTGTCTGGTGTAACAGAAGAGTTGAGGTGTTTACACACTGGAAAATGGAGTGAAAATGTGCAGATAGCTTTTTGTAAAGGTATGGATTTTGATAATAATTTGCTCTCATTAAAAAGAGAAGAGTTTTAAAAATGTTTTGAAGAAAGATATAGTAAATAATGTCAAGATTCGAGAAACGGAGATTGAGATAATTAGCAATACTATTACCAATTTAAAAAATATGTCTTTGTGTACATGTTAAGGGAATGGAGGATATGGAAATAGTTTGAACATTTCATAACCTACATTTTAGTTCTTATTTCAGATACCTTTGTTTTTATTATGCTGGTGATTTGAAATTAGCTTAGATTGTTATTTGAGGGAGAGAAAACTAAACTGGATAAAGCCAGATATAGTAGAAGTAAAGCTTCATCAGTATACAGTATAAATATCGGCCTGAAATTATAGGTTTGTAGTAGCACTGTTTATTTCAGCTAAAAGCCACACAAATTTATGAGACCTACGTCCGGCATGTAACAGAAATGATGTTTTTCAATGCCTCAGTTACAGGATGAATGATGTGACTTCCTCCTTCCCTTTTTAGCCTTAGCTGTGGTAAAATGTTACATTTGTAATAGGGTTAATCCTAGACATCATTACTCTTTTAGCTCATTTGAAATAGCATTTGATGGGTATTAGCACAAAATCACAATGAAGTTTGAATGCATTAACTTCTGTAATGGATGTGGCATTGCAGAATTGCAGAGAAATTTAATACAGGTGTTATATATTAGTTAAAATCCACAGTAGTGGATTAATTAATGGTCTTACTTGGCTTAAGGCAGTATATATATATTCTCTAAACTACGAGTGTCAAGCTCCTGGTGTCACATTGCCATCACATGACATTTTGTGGTGTTTTTTCCCTCCGCAGAGCTAGAGTGGGTGTGGCCTGCACATGACGCATCCGCCCCGCGGGCTGCCAGTTTGACACCCCTGCTCTAGACCTTATCTATTCTGCACAAGTCATTACCCAGTGCTTCATTGGCATGTGGCATGTTGCTACCTATTTTATTTGCCCAGTTTTTTGAGTCTTTTAGAGAGGTGATTTTCAGCCTTGGCAACTGTAAGATGTGCGGACTTCAACTCCCAGAATTCCCCAGCCAGCAGTTGAAGTCTTCACATCTTAGCATTACCCAATATAAAAAAACCACTGTTTTAGAGCATGACACATTCTTACAGACTGTAACAGTTCTTCATAGCTCTATTTGATAGACACTTTTTGGCTTCCATTTCTTCCTCACATTCCCCTATATGACTAGAGGATTTAATTGGTGGCGCAGTGGTTAGAATGCAGTATTGCAAAGTAATCTTGGCCACTGCCAGGAGTTTGATCCTGACTGGCTAAAGATTGCCTCAGCTTTCTGTCCTTCCGAGGTCGGTAAAATGAGGACCCAGATTGTTGGGGACAATAGGCTGACTCTGTAAACCGCTTAGAACGGGCTGTAAAGCATTATGAATTGATACATAAATCTAAGTGCTATTGCTAATTGTATCTTAACCCTGGGTTCCTTTGGCATAAAATTTATTTTGTACAATCTTTTTTCAGTATTCTGGGCTTCCTGTCCTTTAGAGCAGTGGTCCCCAACCTTTCTGGCACCAGGGTTTGGATTCATGGAAGACACTTTTTCCACAAATGGTGAGGGAGGGTTTCACACACAACCTAAACCCTGTGCACGCATAGATGAAGCTTTGCTCACTCGCTCGCCCGCCACTTACATGGCCCAATTCCTAACAGGCCATGGTTGATACTGGCCCACGGCCTGGAGTTGGGGGACTCCTGTTTTATAGTACCTTCCTATCTCTCAGAATCTCTTCCCAATTCTTTTTATCATCTGATATTTCGGTTAAACAGCATCCACTTTAAACAGATAATCTCAATCGGGACAAATGTTCCTTGAGCAATTTAAGAGTGAAGGAAAATCAAATAGGTTAAGCCATTTAATATCAACATTTTTTTACCACAAGCACAAGCAATGTAAATTAAATAGATGTTTTTTCTTTTTTGATTAGAGAAATTATGAATTCTGCTACATATTTGATTATATGTATTGTGATACAGTTGGATTTTAGATCAATAATATGTGAGCTGTGTATTGAATTACGTGATTACAGTGTGTTCTTGCCTAATTGAAATGGAGATCATTGATATAATAATTGCAAAATTTTAAAAGTCTGAATGCCAGGGAGATAAATTATTTAATGGCTGACAATATTGTTGATGTATTTTAAAATTTAAGAAGTAATCCCAAGCAAAATCTGGTTATTTCTAATTACTGTAAGGTGATCTTATATCTTAAAACATAAAATGCAAATCCCATACCTATTTCTGCAGATACTGTATCTTAGATCATAGGATTTATTTATTTATTTTAGAAAATGTATATAGCTGCCTATTCGCTCGCAGTGACTCTAGTCAAATACTTCTTGTTTGTCATGAAATTGATAATTTATAAACAATTGTTGCTTCTAGATGTAATTCTCGCTTCTGTAAGCAGACAAAATGTTATTGACATAACGGTTAAAAAGAGCACAAGGATTGCTCTTACATTAAAATAAAAAATAATGAGTCTGAATTTGGTGAATGGAGCCTAGGTGGCGCAGTGGTTAGAGTGTTGAACTGCAGGCCACTTCTGCTGATTCAATCTAGCGGTTCAAAT
>JANHFL010009334.1:131988-145384 GCA_032468155.1 Oxyrhabdium leporinum | reverse complement strand
CTGTAAACCGCCCCGAGTCTTCGGAATGGGGTGGTATATAAATGTGAAAAATAAATAAATAAATAAATAAATAAATATCCTCTTCAAGCAGGAATTGGGTTTGTCTAGTCTAGTGAGAAGAAGGACTAGGGTGACATGATAGCAGTATCCCAATATTTGAGAGGCTGCCACAAAGAAGAGAGAGTAAAACTATTCTCCAAAGCACCTGAGGGCAGGATAAGAAGCAATGGATGGAAACTAATCAAGGAGAAAAGCAACCGAGAACTAAGGAGAAATTTCTTAACAGTGACAACAATGAACCAGTGGAATGGCTTGCCTTCAGAATTGTGGGTGTTCCATTACTGGAAACTTTTAAGAAGAGACTGGATAGCCACTTGTCTGGAATGATCTAGGTTTCATGCTTGAGCATGGGTGTAGATTAGAAGACCTCCAAGGTCCCTTCCAAGTCTGTTATTCTGTTAATTGATTGCCTTATCACAACACAAACATTCCCAAAGTAAGATTCCTTAGGGAACTTCACTTGCGTGGCTTTTTTACATCAGGAAATATGGACAGCCTGTGATCTGCAGAGTTGTGGAGAGGTGTTTAATAAGAGAAAGGAGAAAAAAATAATAATAGCAGCATAGACTACAATTCAACAGTAAATTAAGGTCAAACACCCCATCAAAATAAACTCTAAATCATTTTGACAGAGCAATAGGAAAACAAACATCTCTTCCTCAGGAGAAAACTTCCAGGACACTGAGATATCTCAACACAATATTATAATACAATAAAGTACATCTCTGTATGTACCCTTGTGAATGTTTGAATATATCACATTTTGGTCATGATAAAGAACAGGTGTTATATAATATGCCAAAATATTCCATTGTCTTCTATAGCTTATGGCTAAATTACCAAAGCCATGCACTCAAAGGTTAGTCTCACTTGTAACTCTTCATTAACATACTGAAGAGGGAAATTCTTAATTTTAACATATTGAAGAGAGAAACCAGCTAAGGTTATAATCCTTAATTGGAAGCCAGATCTAATATTCTAACCTTCCTGTATGAAAAAAAGGAGAAAATGTGATGATATTCTCTGCCACTGGGAAATATTCTTATAGGCCAGTGTGAGACATACAGAACACTTAATTTAACAATTAATACTGAGTGCAAAACATTGTGATCTACACATATTTCCTCAAATTGTATTGTTAAGGAGACAATGTGTTGAAATGGAGGTTATTTGAAGAAATTGGTCTACTGATCTGGAGGAGGCATACTTGTAATAATATATCCTCAAAATATGTGTAAATCTTTATTTAGCTGATTTAGATACATTAGCAATGTGAATTTACAGATTACGCACCATTTGAGGACACTTACTATGGCTGTTGCAGATTGTTACTACTTTGTTTCTTAGTAACTGATATATTTGAAAGAACAATTACTAGAAATTTAGGATTTTTCTTTGTTGCCCATCTAAAATTCTTCAATTTAAAAAAAGCATAACTGGAATAAAGAAAAATGGGATGTTTTTAGCTCTGGAATTCCTTCTGCAGCTTGATGTCCTTCAAATATAGTATGGATATAGCTACTGGGATTTGTAGCCAACATGTTAAACAGTAAAGCATACAAATCCATATGGGTCTTGACTCTTGAGCACCCAATTGGGTCATAACCCAATAACCAGAAACATTATTTGTGCAAGCAACAATGGAATTCTCAATTTCAAGAATAAGCACTAAGCCTCCCACATGTCAAATATCACTCCTAAGTTGGCAGAATAGGATTTATTCCAATGCCTCTCCTTAAGAAATGGAACTGGACAGAGAATGTGAAATGAACAAGGATATCAAGAAGAGTTTAGCCCTTGTTAGTAGTGTGGGGCAGTTAAGACTACATGAAGCTTTAGTTAGGAATTTGATTCAGACAGGACTCCCCAAACTGAATTATTTTCCAAATTGATTTCATGGAATCATAGAATTTTATTCCAAGGATCTTGGGGACATCTACTTAAATCCTTTGTCTGGTACAGGAACCTTGTATTACCCAGTACTCACAACAAATTACCATCCAGTTAAGCATCTCTAGCAGAGTCCACCATATCTTAAGATAGTCAGCCTATTTTTGAATAGGTCACTGGCCAATTGAAAACTACTTCCTTATATTTTAAACCTATTGTTTCTTGTCCTATCTTTTGGGTAGCAACAATTTTGCCACACCTTTACACTGAGACCTCTAAAGATGCTTGAAAGCAACTAGTGTTTCTCCCTGCAATGTTTACATCTCCCGACTAAACATATCTTATGCTTTCAAGTGATTTAAAAAAAAGCCTTATTCTTTTATTTGCCCTGCTCCAAACATGTTCAAATTCATCAGTGTCCTTCTTGAATTGTGATAAACAGAACTAGATATCACCTGACCAGTTGTGCTACAGACTTCCCAAACGTAGGTCTTTGCATTTGTCTCTCTTGACATTGAAAAATTAATCACTGATTCAATAATTTTGAAAGGCTTTCACGTATACTGTATGAAAAACTTCTCTTTTCCCCCCATTAGATGTGAAAAATTGCATACAACCAATTCTAGTTGAAATGCTAAATCAAATTGATTTTCAAAGTCATTTTGGGTTGCCGAATTGACTGAATCAAGATTAAAATTATTATTTAAATTGCATGAGATACAATCCAAGACTGTAACAGTTACATGTCACTTTTGAAGAGAAAAAAAATCACTAAAAATAAGAAAACAACAACAACCAAATGCTTCACTTTAAAAGTGGAGGGGGAGGAGGAAACAGATTAGCCTGCTAATGTTGTATGCGTTGATGTAAATTTAAAAAGACTGGCAATAAAATAAATTGAAATTCATTACTAAAGACCATAGAGAGAAGACCTTTGTGCTTGCTCAGCCTGCTGTCCAGCTATTAATTGCTGCTGGGTAACTGTAAATCCTTTGCTCTACTTTTTATCTTTAAACCAAAGGATTGCTATGTAGACGATGCCTTCAAATGGAAGAGTAGCTTCTGACAGCTCTTGAGATGGAATCTTGCCGTCTATAAATTAGGACATATGACCACTGTAGTCCACAATTTTACTGTGCCCAAGGACAGCAATTCCAGATGGCATTTTAAGCATTATGAGATCTGGGCACTTCCCAGCTCTTATCAATTTATATATAAAGGAAATCAAAGCAAACCATGCTGGAATACTTAGCCTAAATGTTGGCTGTAGATGCTTATAAGCTAAGCTATGCAAGAAATCAATGCTATATTATCTTAGGAGATTTCTAAGATTTGCACCAGTTCAGAATCAGCTCAGGACCAGTTTTATCTTGCAACTTTTGTATCCTGCAGTTGAGCGGATTAATTTCTGTCTGAATAACAAATTATTTACAATAACAGCAAAGATAGGCTCTTGGTTGCATTGCTACAGCCTTATGCAGCCTTATCATCCAGTTGTATTCCCATTGGTGGGATCTTTGGTCTCTGCCCTTGTCCTGGCTCCTATTTCACAGGGACTTTTCTGTTCAATGGAACAGCAACAGCAACAATTTCCCTCATAGCTACCAAATTGTGTCTTTCAGTGTGGACTATTGGTCAGTGGAAAAGAATACTGATTAGCTCATGAGGCTCAGGTTATTAGCTCATGAGGCTCAGGTTTCAAGGTTAGTAGAAGTGAAGACATGGAAGCGGTATTTCCTTAAAAAAATTACAATACAGGTTGTCCTCGACTTACATCCACAACGGAATTTCCATTCCAGTTGTTAAGGGAGTTACACCTGATTTTAGGATGTTTTTTTGCTGTGGTTGTTAAGTGTATCACACAGACATTAAATGAATCCAGCTTAGTAGAAGTGAAGACACAGAAGCAGTATTTTCCTTTAAAAAAATAACAAGATGGCTCAGTGGTTAGAATGCAGTACTGCAGGCTACTTCTGCTGACTGCCGGCTGCCTGCAATTTGGCAGTTCGAATCACACCAAGCTCAAGGTTGACTCAGCCTTCCATCCTTCTAAGGTCGGTAAAATGAGGACCCAGATTGTTGGGGGCAATATGCTGACTCGGTAAACCACTTAGAGCAGGCTGTAAAGCACTGTGAAGCACTATATAAGTCTAAGTGCTCTTGCTATTCCCCCAATGATGTTGCTTGTCAGAAGCTGGCTAGGAAGGTAACACATGATGATGATCAGACCCTGGGATGCTGCAACCATCATAAATACATGCTGGTTCCTGAGCCTCCAAATTTTGATCACATGACCATGGAGATGCTGTGACAATCATAAGTGGATTTTACAACATTTTTGAGGATCAGCTACTTCCTCGGTAAAGGATTTAATGAATTTTATTCTACAGGGGAATCATTCGCCGGACTCTTGGAAGGATGCCTAAATTTCAGTAATCTCTATTTTTTATTGAAAATAAGTGTAGCGATAACAACAATAAAGTAGTAAGAGAAAAATAAAGAAAAGGGAACTTTTGTATACTGATAAACACCTATGCAATTTTAAGCTGAAAAGCAATTAATGATCTGCATTAAAAATAAAGTAAAGATAAATCAGGATGGTAGGAGATGAAGCTGTATAATAATGTGAAGAGAACTGCTAGCTTTGTTTTCTTTTGCAAAATTGGAGACATTCAAGAAAGATTGTTGTGCAGTGATAATGCTCAAAACAATAAAAATGGCATACTTCTCTGCCTCTGATTATTTCAGCTAGTTTTGACTGCATGCAAGACAGCCCTTGTTAAATTCCCAGTTAACTTTGAAGTAAACCAGTTCTGTCCTATTGTTTTAGCTTAAGTGATCTCAAATAACTTTTGTGAAAATCAAATAATGGGAAGAAGTCAAGTAGACCAAACTTAAGGGAAAGTACTGAATGTGAATGAATCTAACAATCAGCTGGATATATTAGAACAGCTTAGGACAGCTGCTGCCATGCTTGGCTCTCTGTGGTCCTACTCCATCAACACCAAGCAAACACTTTCTTACTGCATAGAGAGCAACTTTCTGTACCAGAGTAGAATACAAGCAATGAAGTAGGTGACTTATCTATTTTGGAGCTTATTCATCTACTTGTACCTGTGGGTTAAGCACAAAGAAAGACTTACTGCTCACATCTGGTTGCAAGTTTCCTGAGAGAATCCCAAAAGAGCTGTGGCATGAGGACTTCAGCTTGGCTTCTCTTACATCAGTGATGGCGAACCGTTTTGGCACCGAGTGACCAAAGCATGTGCGCCCCACATGCATGCACACCCCACATGTGTGTGCATCCCCCTGCACATGTACCCCACCCTCCACACATGCACCGCACCCCCCTGTGCATGCACACACACCCAAGCATACGACCCACCTCCTCGCACGTGCATGGCAGAGCTGAGCTGGGGTGATGGTCTGCATGCCCACAGAGAGGGCTCTGTGTGCCACCTGTGGCACACATGCCATAGGTTCACCACCACTGTCTTACATGATGGATGAAGGAAATAAGTTATGCATTAGTGATAATTACTTCATACTGAGATTGCTAGCAATTTTTGTACCCAGTTTGGTTTAATAAAGTAATCTTCTCCAACTGAACATCCAATACCCATCTCTCCTCCAGCTGTGTTTGTAAATCTAAAGGAGTCTAAATTTCTTTGACTGAAGGAAGCTTATCAAACCATAAGGCTAGAGGGCAAATGGACTAATGAAAATTGCAAAATGAATTGGTCACATAGTGCAATGAAAAGCAAATGTTCTGGTGTCCAACTAATGGCATTTCTTTCTTTCTTTCTTCTTTCTTGTTCTTTTTATACTGAAACTAATGAGAAGCAAAAAAAGATTTTTGAACAACATCCAGTACTGAATATAATTTATACTTTGTTCTGGAAACTAGATAGCCCACTCTTAATCATTATAATGTATAAGAATCATGTCATATTAGTCTATCATATAGAAATGCATAATTACAAAAACAGCAAACTATATTACACTGCTTGATTCTTTGTTCGATGTTTTCATTCTTTTGTAAATCATCACTTCTATTTTGATACTGTTTCATAGTTTTAATATATTCAAATATACATATTCCCTTGTATAGAACCCTACTACAAGAATCAGGATGGAATTTTAAATAATGTATTTAACTAAATTAATAAATATTCTACCATTCCATTGACTGATTATTTTTTTAACTTTATTTTCTTGCTTTGGAATCAGGCTGAATTACAGCTGTGCCACTTTGAAGCAGTAATTCAAAAACATCATTTTTCTTTTACCCAATTCTTCAAAATATTATCTTAATTGAATTCCAGGGAACAGAAATGATGAAACAGATGTAAGTTTAGCCACTTCTTGTAAATCTTATTTTGCAGTCCAGAAATACCACAGTAAAATTTTCACAGTTTACTTAGAAGTGGATAGCTTATTTTGCTAGACTTAAGTGTTGCTAGTATCTATATTTATCTAGTCTTCTAAGAGCAAAGAAAGGATTGATCCATCACCTTTAAAATACAAAGACCACTATTCAGATTATCTTCTGATGTTTAGCCCATCTGAAACTTTGCAAGTTTGCATGCTGTCATTCTTATTCTTTCTACTAAAGGTGTTTTCTTCAGCTATGAATTGAGGAACACAAAATGTAAATGAGAGAAGAATAACACCTTTTAACCAAATTACAAAAAAAAAAGAAGAAGTAACCTGATGCAAACTTACTTTGAAGTAAGTTGTATTGTGTTTAGTGGCCTTTAACTCATTCCATGTAAATTATAGTTTATTTGAGAGAAAGATGCTCTTTTACTAGAAAACTAGATAGATATTTCCTTACCTAAACAGAGAAGCAGAATGACCATGAGTGGTAAAAACAAAAGTGGGAGCAAGAGTGATCACCTGTTGCCAGCTTCCCCAAGGAGTTTCCTTGTGAGAATCTGGCAGAAATAATTGGAAATCTCCTTCTCCCTTCCCAGCAGGTAATGACTGCAGCTAGGTAGAGGAAGAAGTGAAGGATTGTGAGACTGGCTGAGAAACTCGTAGAATGTTAAAAATGAAGGACATGGGACTACAGTAGCAGCTCAGCAACACAGTAGCACTAAACAGCCATGACTTCCCCAAATTTTATTCTCTCAGGAGTCATGGATTCCAGATTAGGGACACATTCTGTATATTAGCCCATTTGGGGTACCTTGGTTCAAAGACTCTTGCCCTAGTGCACTGTTTCAACCAGTTCAAGGTCATGACAAAGATTTTTAGTAGTGAAGGAAGTCCTTGACTAAACCATTCATTTTGTAACCATTTGAAGTTACAACACAGCACTGAAAAAAGTGACCTATGACCATTTTTCACACGGCCGTTGCTGCATCCCTGTGCTTATGTGATCAAAATTCAAATGCTAGGCAACTGGAATGTATTTATGATGGTTACAGTGTCCTGGGGTCATGTGATCACCTCTTGAGACTTTCTGACAAGCCAAGTCAATGGGAAAGCCAGATTCACTTTAACAACCATGGTACTAACTCAGGGGTGTCAAACTCAATTTCATTGAGGGCCGCATCAGGGTTGTGTTTGACTTGGGGGGTGGGGGTGGAGTGGGCATAACCAGGGTGGGCATGGCCAATATGACATCACTCATGTTGGGAGGCATTGTGGTGGCCTGAGTGCTCTGCCAGAGAAAATGTGCTTCTGAGCTCCGTTTTCAGCTGCGATAGCCTGCAACCCTCTGCCAGTGAAAACGGAGCTCGGGAGAGCCGTGTGCAACCTTTGCGAGCTCTCTTTTCACTGGCAGAGGCACCACGGGCCAGTCTTCTGTTTCCAGAGCAGCTCTGCATGCTATATCTAAGCAACCCATGGGCCAGATCTGACCCCCAGGCCTTGAGTTTGACACACCTGTACTAACTTAACTGCAGTGATTCACTTAACAACTGTGGCCCAAAAGGTCAAAAAATGGGGCAAAGCTAAACTGTATTGTTTAGCAATGGAAATGTTGAGCTCAGTTGTGGTCGCAAGTCAAGGACTATCTGTATATAGACAAAGAAATGCTATTAGATGTTGAATGTATGCCTTGCTATAAGATCATCAATATTTTATTAATCCAAACTTTCCAGTTAAAGTTTTATAGTCTGTGATGCAGAGTGTGCTGTGTAAGTAAAATGTTCCAGTGACATTTTCAAATTTTATTTACATATTATTGGATAGGTGTTTGGATTGCATTCCCAGCAGTCAGCTGAAAATGGCTTACAATATACATTACCTTCTAACAACAAATAGCAAAACATCCACCAAGGAAGAAGTGTATTAATTTCATTGAATTAGTACAAGACCAACAGATTTATTAAACATCTCTAAAGGGCTAGATGATGTTTATGGTATGACACAGCATATAATGCAACAGCCTCATCTAAATTTTATGGACCTAGAGTCAACTACTAGATAGTAGATCATTTGTGGGCTTCATGCATCCTACTTTGGTCTTTCATTTCAAACCCGGAGAAGTTTGTTGGTACAAAAGAAAAAGAAAAATCATTTGAAACTTGATTCTATTTCCAAAATGGGCAATCTGTGAAACCCATGAAGTTGTTAGGAATCCCATATGTTTTTCATGACAATCAACCAGCTCAACTGGCCAGAATAGTTTCCTTTCCATAGTGTAAGATCAGTGACCAAACCAACTAACAGATTGAACAAATCCCCAAAATAAGTATGATCTTGACCTGGAAATATAAAAACTAGGTTTCTGTCCTCTTCTATTACCCCCAAATTATTATTATTATTATTGAAATTAGTACTAGAAATGTGCTCCCTCCTCATAAAGAAAAAAAACCCTAGAGATGTATTTTCTTCTTAACAATAGCAAAATAGAAATATTTCTGAAACACTTCTCTTCCTAAACATCACTTTTTCTACCCTCTACCCTCCTTGAAGATAAATGTGAATAAAATAAAAATGTGTTCCAAAGCAAATCTATTAACTGAAAAGGTGTGAAACTAACAATGTTCATATGTTAACTACTTTACTCTGTCACTTCGCTACACTGAAAAATTTCCCTTGAACAAAAAAATAAATGAACTAGGTAGAAAAATGTGTAGAGCAATCTATATTTATGCTGATGTAGTTGCTGTTTTAGGCTACAGGAATAAACTCAGATGATTGTCTGGGGCAAGGTAGACTAAATGTTTCTAAACATTCAGATATCTGAAAATGCAATATGTCAAGCTCTGGCAGACTCTATATTTGGCATCTATAGATCATTTTATGTCAGTATTTCTTTAATTTCTTTTACACAGGAGCAAGACTACCATATTGATCTCCCTTCAATGGTACTCTCCATTTCTAGCTCAACATATTATGAAGAGTAGTTATGTTAAGAAATTTTATTTTTGTCAAAGTGCACACAGTGTGACTAGATGAAACAACCCAGAAGCAAATATAGCACACAGGTTTGTATTTACATATAATGATTTTTATCCCTAAAAGCATATACACATACAAGTACTTTTATACAGGCCTTGAATACAAGAGCAATCTGTAACCAACTACACCACAGAAGCACACACAGACACCCCCCCACAAAGTCTGTCTTATATTACAGCCTGTTAAAGTAGTAGCAGTCCAATAACCCTGCTGACTCATTGGTACCTTTGCATCACCATTATAACAATACAGTATTACAGCATTACACCCTTACAGTAACTGGTCAGCTGTTAAATTATCATTACCCTGACAGTCCTCCCATTTAAAGCTGAACAGCTGAATGCTTTAACATATTCATGATGCTTTCTATCTCCACGACTCCTGCTTTGGTTTCTACTCTCACTGCTACAAACACTACTAGTACCATTACTACTACTGCTTTTGGAACTACTCCTAATTTTATTTTCTAATGACTCTGTACACTCTGTCTCATTACTTTCTATTACATCCTGCTTACCATCTCTTGGTTGAATACTTTCACTTTCTCTATCCAGCTCAGTCTGGTTTCTCTGTCTGCCTGACATTCTCTCTAACTTTGGCTTCCTCCATTTTTTCCTTAGACAATGACCATGTCCATCTCTCTTGGTATTTACGGGATGCATTACAAATGCTACCTACTCTAACCCCATTAGTAGTGAACCGCTCAGGAGGTATTCCTTTATTACACTTTTCAGGTCTCCTAAGTATAACTCTTTTTGTTTGCCTTAAGCTTTTCCTACTCACAGGATACACCCTGAATTTTTCCTCCTTACAAACAGTGCAATCTAAGTATATCTTTCATTGCTTTGGCTTTGGAATTGGCTTTCATCCCTCAGCTAGGTCTGGCATCTTCTGCATGCAATATTCATGTCCCAATCTCCTGTGCCATAAATGTACACAATTGTCATGTGTGGGCGTGTTTGTAAGCATTCGTGCACAACCATTCTCCTGTCTTCCTAGAATGTACAGACCATCCTTCTTAACTCCTCGTGCATTAATTCTTCCACCTTTCCTGATGGAGTACTGTCCTCCTGCAAACAGTATTTCATACCCTTGGCTATCTAACCTGGAAACACTCAACAGATTATGATCTAGGTCAGGTACATATAAGACATTGTCTAATGTTTCTCCTACTTCAGGAACATAGACCTTACCTTCCCCTTTAACAGCAGATCATTGACCATTGGCCAAACTAACAAATGTCTGCTTGGCTGGTCTCAAGCCAGAAAATGTCTGTAGGTTATTAGGAATGTTCTGACTCACCCCCCTGATCAACGCCTATGTGTTCCTGGTGTTTTCAAATGCTGTTGCTGCCAGGGAAAAAGATGACGATGAAGAACCACTCCTCATGTAGTAGCCCTGCCAGGGAAAAAGATGACGATGAAGAACCACTCCTCATGAGTAGCCCTATACCCTTGTCTTGCTGCTCCTCTGTTTCTCCCCTCAGGGCAGCTTGTCTGGAGATGCTATGTAGAACCACACATGTAGCATGGCTTCACTGTGTAAACAGTCACAGCTGCTCTGCCGGCATTCTAGAATGTTAGAGATGTTGGCTTGTGCTGAGCATTATCTTCTCCCTTTCCTGGTCATCTTTCAAATCATTTCTGTTCTTCCAACAATCAGCCAGTCAAATATATCATGGTTAAATCCCTCTCTTGCATGGACTCTAAGCTAGTCACAAGAATGTCCCATGAAGTGTTCAATGAATTGAGCACCACATATACCTTGTGTCATTCCTCTTTCCACTAACTCCAGGAATGTCTTTCTCATAGTCTGCAGATGTGCGGACATCAGTGGTGAAATCTAAATTTTTTACCACTAGTTCTATGGACATGGCTTGGTGGGCATGGCTTGGTGGGGGTTGTCATATGACTGAGTGGGCATGGCCAACTTGACATCACTCACAGCAAGGTGGGGTGGCCCACTCAGTCACATGACCAATGCTGCAGAGACAGGGAGATTTCCTATGTACCTCCCCCACCCAATCCCCACTGCCCTTGGGCTGACAAAATAAAAGCCCATCTAAAGATCATGACTGCCTGCCAAACGCTGGCAAAAGGAGGTTATGGGGGAAAAAAAGAGAAGGGCCAATGGAAATGCCCCACTTTGGAGATTGGGCTTTCTGCACTGAGCTGGATTGGGATGGGGAGGGGGGGAAAGCAAAAAGCCTACTCAGCTACTCATCAGCACGACAGCGAATCTCGGGCAGTACCCTACTGACTTGCCTGCTCACACGGAGAGAAGCCCTGCTATTGAGTCGTGCCCTCCGGGAATGCCGGCCAAGTGGGGAATTTGGCTGCAATCCTCAGTTTGGAACAGAGATGTGGCAGGGGGGGGGGGCCTGCAAGACAGAAGGCTGCCTTTAGTCCAGGGAAGGGGCTCTGTCTGAAGGACGTGCATCGGTCAGGCAGCACCCCAAAAGCTCTCTGGAGCTGCTGCTCGCAGGGCAGGGTGGGGCTCAGCTTTCCTTGCCGAGCAGCCCCGGTGAAGGAGGCACATCACTGGGGATCTCTACTCCTGGGAGCTCCTAGGTGGCAACTCCGCCACCTCTCAGCAGACCCACCCAGCCCAAAGGAGGCGAAGCTGCCAGCTAGAAAGGCATGTTCCCCTCGCACACCCAATGCACCTCAGAACCGAGGCCACCAGCAGCAAAAAAAGGCCACTGTGAGTGGGGAAAGCCAGATCCCCATTGGAGATGTGCTTACCCAGGCCCAGCAGAGATGGGGGGGGAAGGCATGTGATCCCGGCTGGGCTTGGACAGCCATAGCACCAATGCAGATTGAGGTTTCCCTGCTTGCAGTGGCTGCCTTTTGCCTGCTGGGAATGGGTGTGCTTTTATCACTTCTATTCAGCCTTTCAAGCTGGCTGCTTGGCAGACCCACCCAGCCCGAAGGAGGTGAAGTGGCCTTCTGTCTTGCAGCCCCCCCCCACTGCATCTCCCTTCCGAGCTGAGAATTGCAGCCAAATTCCCCACTCGGCCAGTGTTCCCGGAAGGCGTGACTTGGGGACAGCGTGACTTCCCTCTGTGCGAGCAGGCAAGTTGGCATGGCAATGCCCGAAATTCACTGTTGTGCTGGTAAGTAGCTGAGTAGGCTTTTTGCTTTCCCCCCTCCCCATCCTGATCCAGTGTGGCACAAACAGCAATGGAGGTTGAAAATGGGGCATTTCCATCAGCCCTTCTCTGGGCCTTGGAGACGGATGCGGGGAAGGCAGGGAAGCGCGCTGGGCCTCGGGGACTGTGGGGAAGGCAGGCAAGCAGGCTTGGCCATGTGGACCACCAGAAAGGCCATGAGGAAGGCAGGGAAGCATGGTTGGCCCATGGGGGAGGTAGCTGGGGAGAAGCAAAGAAGACTCACCAGGCAGAGATCAGCTGGGTGGCGTGTTCGAGGCAAGTGAGGGAACCAGAGAGCAGCAGCAGCTATGCCACAGGTGTGACTCTAGGCAGGCGAGGCATGAAAAGGAGTGAGTGGGAGGGACTGGGCCAGCCAGTGGGGGGATTTGCCAGTTCGCCTAACTGTGCATAATTGTCCCTAAAGGTATGCCAGAACCGATCTGAATCGGCTAGATTTCATCTCTGGTGGACATGCTCTCCCCTGGCTTCAGTTGTGCTTTATTGATTGATTGTTTGACCTCTGCCTAGTACTTGTATGTATATAGCTTTTGTGTAGGGATAAAACCACTATATTGAAATACAAACCTCTGTGTGCTATACTTGCTCCTGTGTTGTCTCACCTAGTCATACTATGTGCTCTCTGACACAATTGATCAATGAAGTTCTGCATGATACACTTTACTGCCTGTAATCTCTCTAGCATACACACTGTGCAATGCCTCCCAGCACTCTTTTGCAGACTGGAGGCTCCTCACATGTATCAGCTGACTGTCCTCTAAAGCCAGAATTATGATGGCTAGTGCCTTTTCATTTCTTCCCCAGTCCCCATCATCCAGGACTGCTGGTGAAGTAGGAGCTATCATCCACAACTCCTCCCTT